>JANBPK010001475.1:0-174390 GCA_027579435.1 Candolleomyces eurysporus | reverse complement strand
TTTTCGTATGTGGGGGCAGTAAGGGTCAGACAACCCGATGTGTGCATTGTTTGCAGTGATGGGATTCCGTGCAAGCTAACGCCCGAATATCTGAATGGGCAATAGGCCGACATTTGCATTGTTCTGCTGCGCAACCCGATCATTGCACAATTCTGCAGCAATCGGATTTCATCCAGAGGCCAGCACCCAAATATCTAAATAGCCAATAGGCTGAGGTCGAAGGCCAATAACATTGACCAGGCTGGGAAGGTCCTAGCAGCACTTACCTAATGCCTGACCCAGGCTGGCCAAAATTTGGCATCAGGTATGGACTTAATCCCACCCAGCTGAGCCATGGTTCATTGATCCAAGCTATGTCATAGGGTGGGTTAGGCCCATGCACTACTCAGGTGATGTAGACTGTCTGTGTTTATTATTTTTACTGCATTTTGCCCAGGAAAATATACAATAAATCCATAGAATTTAACAGGAGTTCATCCAAGGAAACAGTACATATACTACAAGGTAAAGCTAAAAGATGCAGCAAGGGGCAATGCAAATCACAGGATACACACCACAGACAATGATTTATAAGGTCAGAGGCCAAATGTTCTCACAGATCAACACACAAATTTAATAGACAGGATTGAGTTTGTTAACTGTCAGAATCCTTGCCCATATTCAGAATTTTGCCCACAATTCAGTCTTGGAGAAAGTGGTTTGAACATTTTTGAATATTTTCCCAGACCAAATACCCTTTCTTGGCAGGGCATTGGGCAGTTCTGGAATAAATAGATTCCTAAATTCAAAATAAGTCTGACTGCATTTGTCAAAAGCACAAATTGTTTGAAATTTATACAGTCATTCAGCTTTTTACAATATCATATAATTGATTCAAAAGTTAGGAGACCATTTGTGGGAACAGTTGTTCCTTGACCAAATTCATCCATGCCTGTAGTGACAGGAGGTGTAATGCCACAAATTCAGGCTCAAAAAGATGAGGGAGGTAGCTGGTACATATGGATAGCAATTAGGAATTCAAATGAGTGTCTGAGAGATAAAAGAAAGAAAAGAAGGTGTATCATGGACATACATAGCCACTAATTGGACTTTGTTGAAAGCATTGCTTGTTGAGTTTGGGTACCTTTGTGGTATTCACCTCCAGATCTGTGTATAGATTCACCATAGCCTTTGTGCATTTTGCTGCCACTGGATGAGACAGTAGGGACAGTGAGAGGAACTGGTGGTATCATCATCAAACTTCATGTTACTGAGGGTACTTAAGGGGCCTGGTTGGGGGCCAAGACTGAGTTCCATCATGCCACCGGCTTCCTTCTGTCCTTCAGCTCTTTTTGTTACTCATGTGCCTTTTGTAGCTCTGCTCCAATTTTATTGTTCCTCTCTGTTTTCTGAATAAGGACAAGTAGGAGGAGTATTTGTGGGATTGCATCAATTATCCACTGTTCATTGAGGGATATGGGAGGAATTTATCTTACTTTGAAGGTTTTTTTNAATTGTCCCACTTTTATGGTTCAAATTAATGTCAGCACATTGGTGTCTGGTCCCAAAGCCATAGGCACTCACTCTGCCCACCAAATTGCCTTGACACCTGCCATGCACAGCATTGGCCACTTCCCACAGGTATTTTCAGGCAATGTTGCAGACTGTGAACACTGGCATTCTACAGGGTCACAATCTCTCTCAAAGAGAGCATTGCAATCCCATTCAAAGCCATTAACAGAATTTAATTTTATCCATTTTTTAAAGTATAGAAACCTGTGTGAAGTGGCCAATGCTTTACACAGCAAGGTCCAAGGCATTTTTGACTGGTTTTCTGTCAACAATTCAGCCCCCCCCTTTGCTGCCAGTCTATTGTTTTTCAATGGATATGCATTTCTAGAGCAGAGTGCATACATCCTTTTCAGTCCACTGGTAAGCAAAACATAAAAGGAAATGAAAGCCCACAAAAGTTAGATTGCAAAACAGCGGCTGCATGCTGCATGCTGCATGATGACTGTAGATGCTGGAAGTACCACCTTGGCATGCATTGACCCCCTGTAGTACCCAAGTCAAAAATGCCTTGGAACTTTCTATACTTTCAACAATGGCTCAATGTCATTTATTTTTCCAGTCATGGAGACAGGATTGCAATGTTTCAACCCAGCAACCTATCTCATGTGGCTAGGGGTCTTTGCAAGTGCTCCAATTTCTGTGCACTTGCTGATGCCCACCATTCAGCCTGCACTTGAGCTCAGAAAGCTATTGATTGAATGTAAGAGAAGGCAGCAAACATCCATGAAGGTCACACTGCACATCAACCTTTTCTCTGGAGTAAATACCTAGGATAGCCACCTACAAGTATTTAAAATTGGCATACATCTTCTTGTTTTGAGCCAACCCAACTCACTTTCTCTTTCATCCACCTAGCAAAAGGCATAACTAGTCCTCATCTGTTGTGGAGCATGCAATCAACCATATACAAACTATAAAAACCCAGACACAGGGAGTGTTCAGGAAAAAATATCTGGCAATTCATTCCTTACTTGCTCATTAAACACTTCCCTGTCCTCCCCCTCATCAAGTCCCTCCCCATCTTCCTCCTCTTCCTCCTCTTCCTCATCCAACTCAGCATTGATATCAACAAACCTCCATTGCAGACTGGCATGTTTGTCTTTGTCATCTTGGCACTTGGTATCATTGGATAGATCTCTGTGCAATTCATATCTCGAGTCTTCAAATATGACATTGAATTGCACATGGATGTGATCCTTCTCTGTGACACTAAAATCTTGAATGGCTTCATGGATACTTGCTCGAACAGAGTGAGACAACCCTTGATGAGCAAGACGGTCCGGAGCATAGATGGTCACAGTCTCGAGCAGCGGCATGCACACTACCATTTGCTTCAAAAAAGCGATCTGATATGTTCATTGAAAAAGGAACAGTGTATGATTAGTACTTGGATGCAGTATGGAAAGTTAAAGGCAACTCACCACTCGTTCTTTGATAGCTCCAGGAACAAGGCCCAGCTTTTGAGCTGTCAAGGCGCGCTGAAAGTCTATGACAAGTCCTAGAGACCGAAGCCGCTGACACTGGAACAAAGAACTTTCTTCCAGCAACACTGGAGCATCATTGGGCTCGAAGCGCTCGTCAGAATCCAGCCCCAGAGGGGCAGAGTGGGAGGCGGAGGCAGCTCTGGGAGCAGGGAGAGTAGGGGAAAGGGGATTCAGACACTCAAGCCACCAAAATGTCTGCCCAGTAGCCTGAATGTCCAAATGCTTCAATGTCCCCGAATGAACCTCCAATACAGTGGTGTATGTCTTGTGAGCCAGATTCTTATTTTCCTCCCAGTCGAGATCATCGCAGAGCTGGAATCTCTCGAGCAGGAGAGTCAGGCTCTCCAGAGGAACTTTCGGTTGGGAAATGTAGGTGATAAGGTTGGCGTTGACATAGTCGAGCCTGATTGAGGTTAAGAGGATGTCCGACTTCAGCAGTGCGTGCCAAAAGATCGATTCGGTCTCGTAGCGGCACTCTGTTAAGTCGACAGAGGTAAGGGAAGTGAGGTTGTGTAAGAGCTTGGGATAAGAATTGGCAAGGTCGAATCGGTGCAGAGTGAGATGGCGAAGGTTGCGAGAGGAAGGTGAAAGCAGGAAATCACCCGGAAACAGCACCCGGCCGTCTTGGCTGGCGTCGTATCTATACCGTCTCGCAAGCTTGAGTGAGGTTAAAGAGGGGCTAGCCTTGACAACTTTATCCAACCGTTGGAAGAGTGCTCGCGCATTGCCGACCCAGACATCGTCAATCCGTACATCTTCCTCATCGTGGAAGAAGAATAAGTCGATCCTGGTCAGGTTGGAAAACGCGTCAAGCGGGAAGTCTGGGAAGACCTTATCGTTCCAAAAGACTAGTTCGAGCGACGCCAAGGACGGCAGTTGAGAAAAGTGAGCAACGAGCTGCTCCACAGGATCTCCGATTCGGACAAACCACCTATGTCGATGGGTCAGAACGGCGGAACTCGAGCCGAATCATGAAAGAGCCCACCTTAGCGACTCAAGGTTAGGCAGGCCATCACGAAGCGACGGCAAAAGCCTTTCCTGGATCATCGTCTTCATCTCGCCAGCCTGGTCGCGTTGCTCTTGGTTCAAGTACTCCTCCCAGTATTGCACTCCTCCACCACTCGGCTTTTTATCGTAACAAGGATCCAGATTGACAATTCGAAGCTTTCGAGTGCAGTGGTTCCATGGCCCATTGACATTGTCCTCGAAGCATGATAACTGGTGGTCGACGATGTCCAGACGGGTGTACAAACAGTCGAGGGTGAGTTCGGAGAATAGAATGGGTTGGATGGCCGCATCGAACGCTCGACAGGTTCTTCTCAAGCAGGCGAGCTTGTGAAGCTGATCCGAGTCTTCTCGGAGAGGATATCCCCACTCCCTTCCCAGCGACGAGGAAGCTGTCAATGAATATGCCGTGGGCTCCCGGTGCTATAGACAAATGAATGAAAATAAGAAGAGCGAATGAGCGAACAAGACGCACTGGCACCAGCAACATGATCTGGTGAAGTAATTCGAACGCGAGGTCGGTAATTTTTGCGTTGGCCATTAGATTTGGTGCGTTGGTTGGGAAGGCTGGTTTGGACAGCGATTAAATATCCCTCGTGCATCTAAGGCTGTGCCAAATTTTTATGACATCGTGAGGAGGGACTGTCGTCTGTCAATGCCATACTCTTTCAGCGGCAGCGGTTACCGGCTGTGACTCAAAAAGAGGAGTATAAGTCAACGTTCTTGATGGATCTTTATCATGAAAGATGTCCTAACCTGTCCTCAGAGAAGTACTGTGTTTTGTCAAATATCTTACACGGATTACAACACACCCTAACGTCGATATCTTCTCCACAGCCGGAGAAATGTTTGAACGCGAATCCAACGACCTTCTGGATGGATTGCTGAGACCTGCATGATGCGTAAAATGAGAACGAAAACGAGGTGAAGCTCCCTTACGCTAAGAGGCATTTTTAAAAATCAATAAAGTGCATTCTGAGTTTGGGCGGATCCATGACGACCGGGCAAAGCTTCGACGAAGGAGGAAGGCAAGGTGTGAAGAACCCTAACCATAGCCCCCGCATATCCCAGCAGGAGCAGGAGCACAACAGAATATAACAAAGGCGGGAAGACGTAGAATTGACCTGGAAATTCAAACATAATTCCATCCTATTAGATTCAGGTGAAATTGGATTCATCTACATGCAACAGATCCATAATCTTCTCCAACTTCTCGTTCCCTCCCAGCCTCTTGATTTCCTGAAGGGTCTGCTTCTCCAGCGTCTGGAGCACGGACAAAGTGTATTCGAACGACTTGGTGTGCTTCCTGAGGTATTCGATGGTGTGGATCTTCAATGTCGGTGTCGCAGGGCGTTTCTGCAGGACACCTGGGTTCGTTTGTAAGTAAATGGTATGACGTTAGAGCTCTGTGAAAGGTAGTGGGGCCAGGCATCTAGCTACTTACTGAGGATTTGTCTGTTCGATCGGTCGGCCTGGATGCCGTGCACGACTGGGAAGGAGAATTTGCCTTCCGTCAAGTCTTCCGCGAAACCTTTGTTGGATGTATACTGCTTCGGTATCAGGGGACCGAGATCAATGTAAGTGTAGAGGGAAGCGTACCTCGGGACTCGAAAGGTTCATGAGATCGTCTCGGATTTGGAAGTACACCCCAAACAGACTGATCAAAGGAATGAAATTCCTAGGAGGAAATCGGGCTCAGTAAAAGGCAAGGAGTAGTCAATAAACATGAGCGTACACATCGACGTTGGTGGTGGAGCAAGCCATCATGAGCTTGATCCCTATTCGCAGCAAACCGCCGGTTTCTAAAAGTAGGTTAGATGTGGATACATCCTACTTCAAAGAGTTCGACGTACTGTTGCTAACCATGTCAATGTACTCTTCCTCTGTGGGACACCGCAGCGAATCTCGCCAGAGAATTTCGAGCCCCTGTCCTCGATGCAAGGACAGCAATTCCGCAGTGACAACTTGGTCGAGGTCTTGCCTCGGGGGAGTTGGACTATCTCGTAGGGAGAAAAGCTCTTGGAAGGCCAGAAAGTAGACATAGTTTGCGCTGTTGATAGTTTGCGGGATGCCATAGATCTTGTGGGCGACTGTTTATAACATCGGTGTGTCAATGTCCTCATCGTTGTGCATATGACTGTCGTCTACTTACCTGGGTATCCTCTTCTGAGCTGAGAGTCGTCTTCGATGTCGTCTACCCTGCAGTGAGTCGCGTAAGTCGCCGGTTTTCGAGTCAAATGAAGACTAATACATGAGACTCGCAGCGTGCAGCATGTTTACGATTTTTGCAATAACTTGGAGCTTGTCTTCCGGTACATGGAGCCAGTCATTGAACGCTTCGATAAGCTTGCCACGAATCTCCTTTCCAGGGTTTGCGGTTATGAAGGTGAATGGTTCCAGGATGGCCTTGGGTCGTCAACAGCATTGGCCTGTAAATCAGCGTGAAATTGGTAGTAGAGAAAGGGCATGCGTACCGTTTCATTCTCCGGCGTCCATACTGGCTCTTTCGCCAATGTCTCTAGGAGATTATCGTAGTCGGGCATGAGTCGGAGGAAAAGGTGGGTCGCAAGAGGGGTTCTGTGAGGCTGAGCATGATCGTCAAGAGCGGTTGGTCATCGATTTCAGCTGTGCAAGCGCTGTGGTCATCGTGAGCGACGGTGCCCAAAGCGGTAAGTCGTGCCCCTATTCACAGCCTGCGAGGGTAGAAATAAATCCACTAGCCCGAAATATCGCGTTCGACAGCGTATTCAGCCTCGACCAATTGGCGAAACGGTCCGATAGCACGCATATAACTGAGCTCGATGGCCCTGAACGAGGCTCTTTGCCATAACCAACCCCCCGGTCCGACGGGATCTGTAAATTTGATGACAAATCGGGATTTTTGGATTTTTTGGCGTCGACTCAACCATAACGGCGAGCACGACCCCAACGACGACGACAATGGCCGAAGATGAAGATGTCGCTTTGAATGAGACCAGACCGAATCGATTCAAGGCAAGATGTATTCTCTTACTGTATTCTGCAGCTGCCAACCCCCACCTAGCATCAATCGTACAACCAACAACTGAAGGAGGTTCATCTCCCGTCAACGTTCAAACAAACACAATACGAGGACGATATCGGGGTGAGTAGCAGTCTATATAGATTACTCTGACGCTATCTAATGGTCCTCAGGACAATGAATCTCACTTCCATGAAGCCCTCGACCACTGGAGGCAGCTCAATCTGTCCCCAGGGTTCATCCAATTCGCAAACAAGGTCGATTCGATGTCAACGTCGATGCCTTTGCTGCTTCATAACTGGAGAGAAATTATAGAGCTTTGGATAGCGGCGATGGAGGGCTCAGATGACGAGGGGCTGCGAGCTTTGCTAGAGTATGTGTCGTGTTGTCCAGCTGGACGACCGTTTCTGATCTCGTTACCCCAGTCTGCTCCAGAAAATGGCCCACGACCTCCGGACAACAATTGCACCCGTATACGACGATATCGTCGGTAGATTGCTCAAGCTCCTTCAACGTTCAATCTCTCCAGAAGCCCTCACGGTCTTGCTGGAAACCTTCAACACCCTCTTCCGATTCCTACTCGTCCCGTCGATACACCTAGAACTCTTAGAATCTACCTGGACATCCATCAAATCTACTCTTCCAAAATGTCTCCCGGAAATACAGAGGGCGATGGCTGAAGTTTGGGGCTCAGTGCTCAGGAAGCTGAAAACCACGGCGAAGGAAAAGGCCGTGCAGCTATTGGCCGCGGGTGCAGATGATGTAGACGATGCATCGGCTTGGGTCCTGGTGTACGCCTGCAAGTCCGTTTCCCAAACCCTCCACACAGCGACCCCTTCCATTATCAACCCACTAATCGCTTACCACCTCAAAACGGACAATCCGGACCCGACGTTCAATATTATCCGACGCACGTTCACCGCACTCATACATCATGTCAAAAACGCGGAACAGTTCTCTTCGCTGGGGAATGTTGTTTTGCAGCAATTCAAAAACGCCACGGACGACGAGCAGGTCAAGAGGATCTTGAACGTGGCGACGATCATCTGTTCCGTGAGGCAGGGATCGCGTTTGACGGACGTTCAGAAGACCGCGTTCTTCTCGGAGCTCGAGGCTCAGAAGATCTCACCGAATATACAAGCATCCCTCCTACCATTTGCCACTTCTCTCTTCATGGCCTCGGAGATGGCGCTATGGCTGTCCCACGGCATGAAATTCCTTCAACGGGCATGGGGGCTCATCGAACGGCCGTCTCAAGATGCGGACGATGATGTCTGTGTTGAGTTTGCACTTCGGCTGAATGGGTCGCTGGCCGAGCTGGGTTGGGGAGGATGGAAGCTGATTGCATTGCCGCTGGTCTTGAAGATGAGCATCAAGCCCAACTTGCTCGAGAAACATACTACGAAGCTGTTTGCGTTCCTTGCGAGCCTTAGAAAGTCCAAGAAGATTAATTCCAACGAAGTCGATTTGGTTTGGAGGACAAAGGTTGAGAAACGCGCCCTAGAAAGGCTCAACGTGCTCAAGGAGCAACGTGGGGTGGACATCGTGAGTCCTGTTGCATTTTCGTGTTTCTTTTTCTCATCCTCGCCCCAGGCAATCGAAGTCAACGATATCTTGACATTGTCGTCCTTTTTCTCCGAGACCATCACGTCGGTCCTGATCGATATTCTGGACTCTGGCCTCGGGAAACAGGTCGAGGTTGAGATTCAATCTTCCGCCTGGATTCTTGGAGCTGCTCTGGAGACACTGTCGAGACGGGATAAAAGCGAATGGTCAAGTCGGGCCAACGTCCGCAGATGGGCAAATCTGATACTTGAACGCTGGACATCGTCTGCCGAGATGCTCGACGCCATCGTCACGCTCTCCCAAAATCTGTGAGTAGCCGTGCTTTCCGTTCCCTGAATTCGTTTTGCTGATTGCCGCGGTGGTCTAGCCCTCCGCAAACGAGTCGTCTACCATTTAACGAAGTGTACCCCAAGCTCCAGGATTGTCTGCTCTCGCATGCACGGGGCTTACGCTTATCCTCCCTCCGTTTCCTTACCTCTAATCTTGTCTCAGCACCAGAGGGAGGGAGTGAGGTTTTGAAGCGATGTCTACAAGGAGAAGAGGCGTCGCTTGATGTGCAGGGTGTCCGGGAGCGTGTGCTAAGGATAGGAAGAGTCGGACAGGTGGTCGGGGATCGCCAGGGAGCGGAACTGTGCGCCAGGTGGTTGATTGGTATGCTTGTCGTTCACTCGCTTGGGGATCAAACCATTGACTTGCTCTTTCTTGTTCAGCTCAGCTCAAGGTCAACCTGCGGCCCCTTTGGTCGCCTGCTACCGCGGCCATTTCTTCGTTGTCTTCACGCTTCGGTGATCTCATCTGGGAACTCCTGTTCACAGATCTGAAAGGGGTTTCTGATCCTACTCGGGGATTTATAGAGGGAGTTGACCATGTTCAAGGTTCTGTGGATGATCGGGAGGATGAGGATGTGTGGGAGGAAGAACGTTCGTGGAGGGACCCTAGTGCGCATAAGCTACGCGTCGCCGTCGGCCATTGGATCGATGACGATTATCGTAAGCGACAGTATGTCAAGGTACGTCCATTCTAATGGTCCACTGGCATCCTTTCTGACATTCTCCCCAGAGCCACCAATCGTCGGAACGTTTCGACCGAGCGTCCTATGAATATCAACTGTTGTCGACACTTGGAGAAGCTTCATCGCTTGCTGAAAAACACAACCGAGAACTCGTCCCATATTTCCTGTCGTTGGCCAACAGCGAGACGGGCTCTTCTATCCCGAAGCAGAAGCTGGTTTCGTGGCTGACACTGTTCTCAAAGTTCAGTAACCCCAAGGCTTTCCATTCGACGTCGACCCTCAAATCCCTATACACCTCTTACCTCTCTCACCCTTTCCGGCCTCTCCAACGCGTCGCTCTCGATTGTCTGTACACCTACAAGTCACCACATCTTACACCTTGGCAAGATCGTTTCAAAACTCTGTTGGACGACACAAGATGGAGAGACGAGTTGACCAACCTCGATCTGGTCCATATGGAACCCCAGGGAAGGGAGGAGATAGTCGACATCCTCGTCCGGTTGCTTTTCGGTGTCATGTTGGAAAAGAGGGGAAGGTCGAGAGGGGCGGACAGGCGTTCTGCCGTTCTGGGCACCTTGGGCAGTTGTAGTGACGACGAACTCGGCCTGCTGGTCGATCTTATGCTGCATCCTCTTGGTTTGGATCGCAATGCGCATGGGAAGGGGGTTGACTCGGGCAAGTTTGCCATTTCTCCTATATCGGCTGGGGTCAACGGACGTCAGGTCTCGGGGTATTTGACGTTGCTTGGGGATGTTATGAGGCTTTTGGGGTCGCGGCTGACGCAATACTGGCCGGCGTTGTTGGGCACCACGATCGATGTTGTCAGCTTTGCCCAGGCGAAGATTCAGGACGTGGTTACAGAGGGAGATGTGCACGATGAGGGAGATGCAGATGAGGAGGCAGGGGAGGAGGCGGAGGAGGAGCAGGAGGAGCAGGACGCACCACAAGACGAGCACTTTTCGCCGAAGGTGCTGCGTTCAATTCGACAGTTGGGTTTGAAGCGTCTGGCCGACTTTTTCCGCGTCCCGATTGTTTTCACATTCGAACCGTACCTGGCCGCTTCGTTCAAGTCCATCGTGTCGCCTCGCTTGGAAGCCTTTGCCAGGGAGAACATTCAATCACCATCGGCAATCCTCGACCTGTTCCATGTATGGTCCAGCAATCACCAGCACGCGTTCTACCTCGTTCAGTACGATGAGCAAGTCTTACCGGCCTTATACAATTGCCTCGTCGCCCACAACGTGAAACCTATCGTCGTGGATAGGATATTCGACGTCATTGAACGGGTCCTTTCCTACGCAGAGGTCGACCAAGCCGCAAGGGACGAAATTCTTCTTCCCCATGTTGAACTGTTGCTCAAGAACTTGGCTACCCTCGTGGAGCAGACAAGAGGTGGACATTCGAAGTCGTCGGGGTCGCTCTCGTTGTCGTTGACTACACCGTTGGGTCAAAGGCATTTGGCCATTCTTTCACTCCTCTCACCCTTCGCCACTTCCCCCAGTCAGGCTGCCACGCTGGTCGGCCTTTTCCTCCCTCTTCTCAAGAAGCCGAATAAGCAGGTGCCTGAGAAGGTCAAAGCCAATATCCTCACTATCCTTCGGGACATGATGGGGCTTATACCTGAACTACGTACACCCTCCTCAACTCTTTGGTCAAAACTTTACAGCTCGCTTTCGTCGTTGTTCTCGACCCTGAGAACCCGTGCGCCTCGTCAGAAACTCGTTGAAGCGTTCACTCAGCTGGAAGGCGTTGTTGAAGGGGAGGCCAAGGAGTGGTTGCACTTCGTCTCCTCTCACCTTGCTCTCCTCAACGCATATTCTGCCAAGCGGATAGACGAGCCTGATTTCGATCGGCGTCTCGCGGCCTACTCGACGTTCAATGACGGCACTTACACTTCGCCGCTTTTGCTGCCTATCGCCTGGATACCAATTCTCAACCAGGCATTCCATGATATACAAGACGTGGACGAGTTCGCGCTCAGAAGTGCTGCAGGATACACGCTGCGGAGGCTCGTGGAGGTCGTCGCCGATCCATCAGGCCGTCCGGCACCTTCTTCAGACTATGCCGGTACCTACGAAGCTGTTTTCCTAGCGACGTTCTTGCCCGCGTTACGAGCTTCCATCTCGACCCCATTGCAAGCCCAGGGTCCGAATGCTACCTCATCATTTGCAGTAAAAGCCGACCTACTCTCCCTGCTCTCCTTCACTATCTCCCATTCTTCTCCTACACTCAGCCCCACTATCGCTACTTTGAAGCCACTGCTCGAAGATGGTGACGAAGAGGCCAACTTTTTCAATAATGTACTCCATATCCAGATTCATCGACGGACGAGAGCTATTCGGCGTCTTGGAGAACGATGCGACAAGGGAGAGTTCGAGAGGGATGCGTCGTCGGGAACGAATGCCGTCGTTCGGGACTGGCTGTTGCCCATTGTGACGTGGTTCATTGGAAGTGGGAGTGCGTTTATGAAGACGCAGACGAACGTGAACAAGGAGGATCAGCAGAACCATTTGACGACGAATGAAGCTATCGGAACACTTGGAAAACTCTCAGCATACCTCGGGTGGAGTCCTTATTTCGGCCTTGTTCAACGATATCTTCGGTTGGCGAATACCAAAGACGACTGGGAGAAGGTCTACGTTCGGTCGATTGTGTCCATCCTGGAGAATTTCGGGTTTGAGGTGTCGGAGGTGCAGCAAGATGGGGTGGAAGACGTTCCCGCTACGGGAGGTGTGGAGGGTGCTTCGACGACGGCTGAGAGGATGGATGTTGATGAGCCGGCAGAAGTGGTGGAGGGTGATGGCGCGCAGGTCGAGCAGGCTGATGAAGAGGAGCCACAAGAGTCGCGGGATCCTCGTAGAAAACCGAACATTTTGGCATCCTTGAAAGGAAAGCTGTTACCGTCACTATTGGCCTATCTGTCTCCCCCTGCCCAGAAGTACGAAGACGATTCGACACCTTTGACTGTCAGGCTACCGATTGCCCTAGCCATCGCACGCTTGACCCTTCGTTTGCCCGGATCCGCTGTGGAAGATCGTGAGCGGAAGGAGACAGAGATGCGTAGGCTGGCCACGGAGCTCAGTCATATGATGAAGAGTAGGAGCCAGGAAGTGCGGGACGCGGTTAGGGATGTATTAGGGAGGATTGCGTTGACTGTTCTCGGATTCGACGGGAAAGCTGGTGAGGCCAAGAATAGTTTCGACGGCGACAATTACCTCAAAGTCATCGTTGACGAACTGGAAACTGCTTTAACCCGCGGCCCTCAGCTCCATATTCTCGTCACAACTGTGAATTCTATCACCTCGAAGATCGTTGCAGGGGCGGAAGGTTGCGAGGATGCGAAGGACTCAGATGAAGATGAAGACCAGACAGCCGAGAAACCTGCAGCCACTGGACAGCTATTCCTTGACAAGATTGTCCCCTCGATCACATCCATCTCCTCTAGGATCCTATTCGGCGATGTGTCGTCAAGCTCCGATGCTAATTCAGGCCCAGTACCTCCGAATCACATTTCCCCCACTTTCAGAGAGCCTCGTCAATCCCTTAATGCTTCATACTCCCTCTATGCATTCGCTGCTCAGTACAGTTCGCCTTCACTACTCCCTGAACTTCTAAGAGATGTAAAAGGGGTGATGGGGGTTACCAGCAACGTGAAGGTCATGACGGTCCTCGACGAGGTCCTTCGTCGCGTTGGAGGAGGACTGGAGCGCAATCGAGGCATCGAGCAGGAAGGAGCCAACGACAATCCGGAGGCTGATTGGCTTGTCAATGTCATCTGGGGCTTGATCAGTGGCAACGTCGCTTTCCTCAAAGAAAGGGAGGATTGGAGTAATCAGAAGGTGAAGAAGAAGAGGAAGGGAATCAAGGACAAGAGTGACCATATTGTTGAGCGGACTCGTAATCCTAAAGTTGAGAGCGACCAGTATGCACACAACTCTTATCGGTCAGTAGATTCGGTTGGTTCCGTTATGGTTCGATTTTAACCCGAGTTGTAGATTCATTGTGCTCGGTTTGGACCTCCTTCATACAGCACTGCGTCGCGGCCGCTTCAGCCAAGCCTCTCCCACAGTATACAAGCAGCTCGATGCACTCCTTCCCGTCCTCGGCAACACTCTGTATTCAACGTCAACTGCAGTTCTTCTCCATGCGCTGAAATGCGTGTCACTCCTCGTCACACGATTCCCGATTGTCAAACTTCCCGGCATGCGTCGTGCTCTTCCAGTCTACGTCAATCAAATCCTTCACATCATCCAGACGAGCGGAGGCGGTGGAGGAAATGTGGGTGGCACCGACGGAGACCTCATGCAAGGGGCGCTGCGTGCCTTGGGCGTCGTTGTTCGCGATGGACCCAAGACAGCTATGGCAGACGGCGTTCTGACTCCGGGGGTTGAGCTGAAAGAGAAGGATCTTTCGTTCCTGCTCGAGCTCGTCACCCCGGACCTTGAAGATCCTGAGAAGCAAGCCATCGCTTTCACCCTCCTTCGAGCAATTGTGTCGAGAAGATTCGTAGTGCCGGAGATGTACGACATCATGGAAGACCAGGTGGCCCCTCTATTGGTTCAATCGCAGTCCAACACCGTCCGAGAGCAGGCAAGGGCGCTTCTTCTCCAATTCATGCTCGACTACCCTCAAGGCAAAGGGAGATTACAGAAGACCCTTGCCTTCTTGCTGCGAAATGCGTCCTCGTACGTACATGAATCAGGCCGCTCTTCCATCCTCGAACTACTCGGTGCAATCCTTCAGAAATTCCAGACGGGTCTTGTCACGGAGTACGGGGAAATGATCTTCGTCAGTTTGGTGATGGTTCTAGCCAACGACGACAGTTCGAAGTGCCGAGAAATGGCTGCCAGCCTCATTTCCACCCTGTATGGCCGACTTTCCGAAGACGAACGGAAAAACATCGTGCGGACCTGGCTCAAGAAATGGGTTCGAGCGGGCATTGATACCGGGGATAATTCGGGAGAGGGTGCTACTGGCAAGCGGAAGCTGGCCTGGATTGCGTTGCAAGCATGGGGAATCGTGATCGAAGCTGCCGCAAAAGAGCAGGACGGTACACAGCTGCCATGGCTTGGGGACGCCGTGGATGACATCTCCCAGAGTCTTCGACAAAGCGAGATACTTGTGTCGAAGAAATTTGCCGCTGATGATGACGAGAGCATGGACGTGGATGGAGCAGAAGTCGGCTTGGAGTGGCAGTTGCCTTACTATTCCCTCACCGCCTTGGGGAAGGCCTTACGAGTACAGCCTGTCCTCACGAAGTCTGGAACCCTACCTTGGTCGCTTGTTGCTGAACATCTCCTGTTCCCTCATGCCTGGGTCCGCACTGCAGCATGTCGTGCTCTGGGCCAGCTGCTTGGAGCCTACCCTCTTGGGTCGTCAGACTACAACGTCGCCGCCAATGCGATTGCTTCTTCTCCAATATTCAATGCAGAACACCCCTCGTCAGTTGGACCACTCCGAAGTGTGGCTGGCAAGTTATGCGATCAGCTCAAAAGCGAACACTTGGACGGCGCGCTTGGGTTGCAGGTTGTCAAGAATCTTATCTGGATTGGGAGATTGTGGCTTATCCAGGCCGATGGAGACAATGGCCCTGTTTCCTTGGCAGAGCCCGATGACAGCGAGGACGAGGAAGGGGATGCCGCTCTGCAGGAACCGCAGGAATCACTGGGTAACCTTCCTTGGCTATTCTCGAAACTGTCTTACCAAGTGAGAGGAGCGCTGATTCGACGAAGAGGAAGGCATGGTCGGAAACACGTAAGTCGCATTCCTATCTTTCTGCGATGCACTGTGCTGAATGTGCCTCTGCCTTTAGCTCAACTGGTCCCAACAGCCCCTTGCAGCTCTTAGATGGTTCGCCGCGATGACCACCCACATGGACTCGAGGCGACTCGAGAAATTCCTGACTCACATCCTCTCGCCTGTATACCGCATCATCGAGGAAGATACGATTAAGGACGAGCAAATTGGTAAATTTTTTCGTCTTCTCAAGTATTAGAATCCAGTTCTGATCATGCTCCATTAGATGAACTACGCACCACCGGGATCGAACTCCGGGAGCTTGTACAACAGAAAGTTGGCGGCACGGTGTTCTCAACGACATACAATGTGATTCGTCAACGTGTCCTGGAAGTAAGGCGGGAGAGGAAGAACAAGAGACTTGTAATGGGCACGCTAGATCCAGCTCACGCTGCAAAGAGGAAGGAGAAAAAGACCCAGTTGAAGAAGGAGAGCCGGAAGAGGAAGGAGAGGTCGTTTGTTGAGGCCAGGGGAAAGATTAAACGGCGGAAGGAGTCTTGATCATAACATTATACATCCCAGTGCATTTATCTCTCATTCTGCAGCATTTCGGACATAGATATAATACATATAGACAGTACTTATTGCTTCACGAAGCCTGGAGTGCCCGCCCGGGGATCCACGGGCAAGGGACGGCTCGAGCGCAATCAAATTCGAAGCGCTCGGTACACTGCCACTTGCTATGGTAATCCGGCATGATCATGCCGCTCACCGCGTGCCAGGCACGCCTTTCTCGGTTCCTGAGCTTCTGAAAATCCTGTTGACCAACCACGAATTTTAAATTAAACGACTGTGTGCTTTGGGAGCTCGTCGCGAAGGACAGAACGTATATTTTGTATATAAAGAACTCAATCATGACCCTGAATGGTGGCAAATGAAGACCATTTGTAGGGAATTGTCATAAACAAAGCGCTATTCTGGTTCCGTGCTGACTCTAGATCTGTTCCTGACGTGTTTTCAGGGGCCGACAGTGGGCACGTTTCGCAAGGAGAAATTGAAAAGGTACCTGATAAGGGCCAAGAGTTGGATTGATTTGTTCTCACCCCCGACCTCGCCTTTTCATCCCCTTCCCCGACCCAAGTCCGGCTCGTGACGATGAGCTCCTGCGATTCCGACTGCATTTGTTGCTGTCTGCCCTGTATTGTGGGTTGGGCCTGTATCTGTAAGCCGGACTTGATGTATTTCAGCTGATTATTCGGCTCATTTTCTCTCATAAACAGACTGTACCTATGCGGGTATCCGCAAAGTTGGACAATTTTGCTGTACGTGGTCCAACTTCACTTAGATTGCCCTCGTACTTATTTCTCGCCGACTTGTAGACAACAAATGCCGGCCTCAGCCGCCACCTCCAGATTCCTCATCAAGGCAAAGAGCCGGTGAGGTAGAATCGAAAATCGGCACTTCCGTTGGCAACACCAATAATCCACAATCGCATTCCTACAAACATCGTAGCCGGGATCTGGCATCGAGTATAACGCAAGTCCAGGAGCCAGAGAAAGCCTACTACGACCCTACAATAAAAACACAGCCCCAGCCAATTGAACAGATGACCATGGTTCTGCCTCCGATGGCATTAAAGTCGACAGAGGCAGAGAGCTCATCCGGCGTCCAAAGTGATATTTCAACCCCCAAAATCCCTGGACATCTTCTCCCCTCCGACTCCTCTTTTGCATCATCGACACACGACATGCGTTTTGGTCGGCGGCGGGAGAGCACGGGCGACCCTCACATGACCCAGTACGAACATGGGGCAATGTTTGCTCAGACTCGTGGCCCATTGACATCGGTTCAAACAACACCACCGCCGAGCTAGTATCAGCTCAAGCGCCGACCTCATCCTTCCCCCGTCCAGGCTCTCATTCACGACCTCTTACGTTTCCTCGCATTGCACCAACCTCATTCCACGCCTCGCACTCTTTCGTCATATGCTTGCTCTCTTACCTCTACTGTTATTTATTAGTACGCCTTTTCCTTGGATATGGACTCCCTGCCATTCGCTTTGTATTGTTAGCCATCATCATTCCACTTTCCCCTTTTCAACTCGTCCTCTTCTGGCGGTCGTTGATGCTTACCGATAGACTAGGCCCCATATAATGATACTAGATCATTGTGGTACAGAGACGTCCACACAAATCCCTCCATTGACAACTTACTTCAGGAAACGGATCATCTACATCAACTCTATGGCAAGCTCGGTCCTTATCTGCCCGCGAAACCCAACAAATAGGCTGTTGGCGCTATCGACAAAATCGTTGTCCCGCCTCGCCTCCTTTTGGGGAAAGCTCGAGGCTCATCTACCTGCCGACGATCCAGGAGAGCTCAGGCTGTGCACCAAGCTTCTCAATATTTCGCAAAAGGCTCCGTCTGCTTCTGAGGGGCCCACACCTTGGCGCTGTACCCACTTGTAAGTATACCCGTGGTCGATGAAGAGGCTTCTGATGAGATTATGGCTAACTTTAGATGATCATCACATCTTAATCCTTCTTGCCCTCTTTATGGCGCCCTGAATATAAGCATGTGTGTTCCCCGTTCACTCGGTTTGCGAATTTTGACTTCCTTTCTCCCTGCTTGGCGGCTATCGTTTCCCCCTTCTCTTTCTTCCTTTCCCTCTGACGCTTCCCGTGCCTCAAAATCGAAGCCTCATGAGTTCATGCGAACCAGAGTGTATCTGCTGCTGCCTACCATGTATTGCTGGGTGGGCTTGCATTTGTGAGTTCTCAATCCTTCTATGTATGCGAGTTTGTTGCTCATACTCGTTTCGATACAGATTTTACCTTCACTGGGATCGTTTCTGGGGGAAAATATTGCAGTCAGTACCCTCCGCAAGCCACTCGAAGGGCTACCCTGTACTCACTAATCATATCATTCCGCCAACTCCAGTCAGCCAGACCCCCAAAGTCTACCGCCGGTGGACTGGCAAAGAACAAGGATCGGAAGATGACGCTGAATCGGACCCAGAGATGGTTGAGAACAGCGTTCCGCAGTCACCAGAGATGATCAGAGAATCCATAACTGCTCATCGAACAAGCATACCAATATCAGTTTCAGAGGCACCACAACAGCGTTATGGCGTCAATCACCACAGCACCATCCCTGCCTTGAATTCTGGGGAAAAGGGACCGAGGTTTGCCAGTGAGTTCGATGATGATGACGGTGTCGATGCCACCGCTTCTCTCGAGCTTGACCGGCCTGCGACTGGTGGAGTGACTGTCGTTTGCCAGCCGACGCCGACAGTCATGATACACCTACCAGCAAAAGCGTTGACGCCGACGAAAATCAAGTCTGGGTATACCCAGCGGTAACGACCGGCCATTCCTCTCGAGGCAACTGGGGAGTTGCTCTGATGGAGCAACTCCCTGTTCCATGTGCATAGGATGGCTATCAGCTCCGAGAAGCGTTGGACTCGGACTTGTACTTGAATTGTTGGACGGACGCACAGGACTCATGTACAACACTAGCATAGTAGAGCAAGTATGTATCTTATTTTGTAATCTGTGTGTATAATAGATGAACAGAAAATGATTCATTTGGCAGGAATTTGACCAACACTTGATGCGAAGCCTCGGGAACTCGAGGCGGGAGTAGGTTCAACCAACAATCACCGATCTGTCACAAAGAGCTGACGACGGCGTCTTCGTTTTGTTAAACAGAATCATCCAAGGGGCGGTTAATTACCCAGCGATTGACAGGGCTGTGATTAAGACGAGGTGAAGAAGCGTTGGCTCCATCTGGCTGAGTACCTGGGATTGATCGACGGAATAAGGAGACGATTTGACTCTCAAGGCGTCGAGATCGTGATGCGTGAATTCTCCGGCCGGGTCTGCTCGATCCAAGACTCGAATCGGCCTATCGTGGTGCCCACGCCAGCTGTGTGGACGTGGTCGTTTGGTAGGGCAAAACAAAAGCCACTCGGCCGTGCACGATCGCGATTCCGCAGCATGATGAGGGACACTGAGCACAGCCACGTATATACGGGCACATGGTGTAGTTGGTTATCACGCTCGCTTAGCATGTATTGGTATGCGAGAGGTGTTGGGTTCAATTCCCAATGTGTCCATTCTTTTTTTCCAATCTTGAGATTTTCCACTTGACCTGAGGGTAATGGACATTTTTTGGCCTCTTTTGGCCTCTGCGCCACCGTACCTTGCTGTGGACTGTGCGGGTACCCGCACGCTGGTACCACCAGAACTGTGCAAAATAAAAACAAATAAGCGCCACTCCCGCTGCCGCGAGCGATTGAGCTACTTATAGCACCTCGTGCTTTCCTTCACGATTCCTCACCACATCCAAGCGGGAAGCAACCTCCCTCTTTGACTCGACATCGCTTTCCGGAGCCTTCGCATGCTTCAAGAATCGATATCTTTTGGACCATTTATACAACCAAACTTCCTGTTCACAGCTGGCCAGAGGTTGACCCACTAAATTGTGACTGGCGGCGGTTTTCCTGCTAGTTTAGATATCGTTCAAGGTAATCAAGCTGTCTCTTCTGAAACCTGGGTGACTTCTTTTCTGACCTCTTGAAATTTGAAGCTTTGAAGCCTCATCCCGTAACAGTCGTGGTACCCGATAAACCCGACCCCATAACATACGTTCGGACAAATCATCTGATCGTTACGGTCGGGGCGAAGCTGGACTAAGGCTATTTTGGTTCTCCACTGGACGATATTCTTACTGCGTGGTTCATTCATTCACCACAACTACCTTTTATTTCATCTTCGCCGCTGAGGAGGATACAAGTTATGTTCTCTGTTCGTCGTTGTCTTGGCTCTGCAGCAAATACAAGGAGCCTCCGCCTCGCCGCCGGGAGGTACGCCGGCCATATACCGGGTCAGGGTGTGAGCCAAGTACCGGTTCAACAACATCAACATGAGCGTATCCGGAATCTGTAGGTTTCTTCCAATGCAGATCGTAAGAGACTCTTCGATTGACACCCTGTTGTAGCGTAACGTCATCCACAGGCAGAGCATCGTCGGAAGAGAGCAATGATGATTCTGATCTTCCACTGGCGGGTGTGCGCATTCTCGAGATGGGGCAGCTAATTGCGGGGCCGTTTGCTGGGCAACTGTTAGGGTGAGTCTAGGCGGTGTGTGGTATCCATGGGCGCTAGTACTGAATTCAGGCTATAGGCAGTTTGGCGCGGAAATTATCAAGATTGAAGCTCCTACTACCGGTGACTCTCTCAGAGTCTGGCGAGAGCTGGATGAAGATGGCACGAGTCCATGGTTCCGGAGTATTGGTCGAAACAAGAAGAGCGTTGCAATTGATTTGCGTCAACTGGAAGGACGAGAGTAAGCTTTCTGTTTAGCTCAAGTTGAATTGCAAGGCTGACTTCCGACGGTTCCCCTTCCAGGCTCGTGAAGAAATTAGCGGTCAAATGCGACGTCATCCTCGAGAATTTTAAACCCGGCAGTAGGTGAAAGCTTTACTCGAGCGCGAAACAAGTCTAGACCTAACTGGAACCTCACTTTCTTCCCGTCTTCCCTCCTCCCCAAAAATTAGCCTTGGAGAAATGGTCCCTGGGCCCAGCTGACCTCCATCCATACAACCCAGATCTCATCTTCACGCGCGTTAGCGGGTACGGGCAAACTGGCCCATGGGGACCTCGACCTGGATTCGCTTCCGTCTGCGAAGCAGATTCTGGGTTCCGGTATATCAATGGATTTCCTGATGGTGGTGGAGGCCTTGCGGGTCCGCCTGTTCGACCTAATATCAGTCTTGGGGATTCCTCTGCTGGGTTGCACGCTGCTTTCGGAACGGTGTGTAGTATTCTTTTGATTACGTCTGTCCTCAACGAACATGTATACTGATTTCAATCTTTACCCTTGTTCCGCTTTTACAGGTCTTGGCGTTATTGCAGAGACAGAGAAGGAAATCACAAGGTTCGCAAAAGAAAGGTGCGACCGTAGATGTGAGCATTGTGGAGAGGTACGCGGAAGCTATTTTTCTTTTATTTGAATCCGGAATTAACCATACATCTTCTCAACAACAGCATGCTCAACATGATGGAAGGCATAATCCCGGAATATGATCGCAAAGGAAAGGTCAGAATACCGCTCCTTCTTGCCCACCGGAAAGCCCAGAGCTCTAACACACATTATCCGTGTTTCCAGATCCGAGGTCCCTCTGGTTCATCCGTGACCGGAATCGTACCTACAAACGCCTACCCATGTCTTCCAGACGTCACTTCAGGGTCGAATCCTAGCTATGTCGTCATCGGAGGGAACGGTGACTCTATCTACAAACGACTCATGAAGACCATCGACAGGGAGGACTTGACGGGCCCGAAGTACGAGCGCAACATCCAACGCATAAAGCACCAACGGCAAATCGAAGAGGCCATCTCCGCATGGACCTCTAAACGATCCGTTGATGAAGTCATTGCTGAGATGAACAGGACTGGGGTGCCTGTTGGACGCGTTGCGACGGTCAAGGAGGTTGTGGAGAGCGAACAGTTGAACGCTCGAGGCGCTATCCAGGACGTCGAGGTCGTTTCGAAAGATCACGCTGGGGAGAAGACGGAATGGACGATGAAGATGTCTGGGACCTTCCCAGTTCTAGATGGTGTGGATCCGAGGCCGAAGTGGGCGGGGCCTGATCTCGGTGCGCACACCGAGGAGATTCTACGGGAAGAACTTGGTTTGCGAACGCATGAACTCGCTCGATTGCGCAGAGAGGGTATCATTGCATGAAAGTTATGGGTCGTTTGCCAGTGTACATTGAGATCCCTGCTTTGTATTAATACTACCTAGGACATGGAGAGCATTTGCATTCTCGACTATGACGCGTTCGGACAGGGAACCAGTACCACGTAAAAAAAATCAAATTCAATCGTTATAATTCGTGAAAAGCGGATTTAAAGATAAGCTGGCAACCACCAGAACCCAGTTGGGGCCTCAACATCCGAATACTCAGCGACGACTTTCAAATTCTTGCCTCCTTCTGTCCTCTCGTACACCTTGACACCTCCACCTCGTCCACCACCAGCAATGAGATATCGATCGTCCGGACCACCAAACACAATACCGCGAACGTGTTTGAGCCCGGTACGTACCTCTGTGACGAGGTCGAGACTACCAGGCTGCTCGATGGAGAAGATCGAGATGATGTCTCCTTCGGGGGACGGATCGTCACGGTTTGAGAGATATAGATAAGGTGTATTGAAGGTTGCGTTTGGAGGTGGGATGAGGATCTCCGCGCCGAGCATCTTGTTTGGAGTCGGGGGTGGGTTTGACATGGTAGGTTTTGAGACGAGGAATTTGGGAGGTTCGGGGAGAGCAGGGAGTTTGTGTCGGACGACTTTACTTGATAGCTCGAGGATTGTGAAGAGATCGCCGTCTGGTCGATGCGTCGATCAATACCTCGGGATATCGGGAATTGGGATTGGAGGCGTACCATAGAAAGCGACATGCCTAGGGCCTCCTCCCGACTCGACTCCTACATGACCTTTGAAAGCCCATTTGCCACTAGCATCCTTCTTGTACCTTCGGACAACGTCTGCACCCAAGTCCGGAACGAAAAGCTCCTGGTAGGTGGGATGCAAAATGACCTGGTGGGGGTGCGAACCCTCTTGGCGCGACTTGTCCGGTCCCGTCCCAGAAAGTTGAATCGAGTATCCGGGTTCCGATAAGGATCCAGTCTTGCCTCCTTGGATGGGTATCACTGCAATAGTACCAGAAGAATACTTTCGGTATTACATGATATAATATACCTGTTCTTTTAGTGACTTTAAGAGAGATAAAACATGGGCGTACATTGGCTGCAAAGACCTGATCCTTATCTACGTGCACGGAACAGGGATCCTGCCCGATGCTCGATATCTGGGAGACTAGTCCGCCCTTCTTCCCATTATCTTCAAAATTTAGCGCGAGGATCTTTCCGTCAGATTGTTCGAGTCCGGTGTAGACGATGTTAGGGTTTGTAGGATGGCCTTCAATCCAAGAGGGATGGTGACCGACGGTGGTCGATGACGTCTGTTTGAGCGTCGCGTTGTCCGAGTCGAACTCCAACGTCACGATATCATTCGTGTAGGACGCGACGAGGATAGGGTATTTGGGCATCTCGTTATCGCTGTCACGGTTTGAATACGTGTTGGTCCCCCGGGTGCTGTCGACCAAGGGTTATTATAGCAAGGTATATATCCTCTTGGTTTTTATATCAAGTGCGGGCGGAGGGTCTTGTCGACGATTCCAAAAACCGACAATTCTCCGTAAACGACGCTTCGGGGCGCTTGCCATCGGCCGCCAGTAGGAGAAGCCGCCCTCTCGAGAGGAACTCGTTTATCCTCCGCACACAGATAATATGAGCTCGAGCATTGGCCACTTCATGATGGTGCTGTCCCAGGCAGTGCTTATGCCAGGGACTCTGGCCCGCCGAAGAAGAAAGTCTTTTGCGTGGTTCTCTTCGCCGAATATTCTCCTTCAATCACAAGTAAGAAGGGTGAAGGCGGAGATACAAGCTTTTACTAGCCAGCGGAGAATTGTCAGCGCCATTGAGATATCATGAATCTGAGGGTTTGCTGGCGCTTAGCAATTGAGATGGCAAGAAAATAGATCTGGTGGCACGTAATATGTGAAGCGGGTGGTTATGTGCCGACTCCGAAATAACTCCCAGTAGCTTCGAAGGAACATCGAGCTCTTCCAGTTGTTGACCAGACATCGGGGGGACCGAGGAAGTAAACTGGAAGTAAAGAGAGCGGAGAACTCGAGAAGGGACAAAGCTCTAGATCAAGTTAGATCATGAATGAAATAGAATATCGGCGAGTTATAGACGTTCGGTTAGATCAACGGCACGAAGATCTGGGATTACGCCACAGAATTCATGGGCTTCGAGAAGAGCCAGAATGAAGCTTTGGACGGACTGGTCAGGAAGTTGCCCCATAGCAACCTAGAGAGCGTTAGGCGGCGGTGGAGATGAAGATGGATTGAGCGAAAGTGGGAGGCAGTGTGCTCGGTTATTCGAAGTAATTGCACCCTTGCGCCCCAGACGGCGGGGCCCCGTAGTGGACCGACAGTCGGAAGCAAATACGATTTGTCTGCATGTCCATTGACCTCGGACGGAGACATTCATCTCATTACGTTGAGCACCGAGAGAAGTACTTAATTTGTCGGACCAACCTCTGCAAAAGATACGATAAGAGGAGCAGTGAATTCGGAAGAAGGCAGACTGAAATGCACGGAAATGATATGAGGAGGTTTGAGGCGTTAATGAGGAATGGGCTGACTATCATGTACAATGCATCCGATATCTCAACAAAAAAAACTACGGCTAGAAAACCCAACGGAACCAAAAATGAGTAACTGAATTTAATGATAAGAGTAAATAAAGTTGGTTGAAAAGAATGCGAAACTCAAAAATGCCGTTTAGACGGGGATATCGTTTGAACGGGGATTGTACGAATCAAGCACAACCGAGAATAAGGAAATCGTGTCGCGTACGTGGCTCTGCGGAAGCTCAGAGGAAGGGGTCCTCCTTGTGTCGTTGATAAGCGGGAGGTGGGGGTGCGATGGAGTCATAATCATTGAATGGGTCGTCCTCTTTGTAGGCCCTCCTTGCCTCTTCTACTTCCTTCTCCTTCTTGGACGGAGGGACGTAGCGGGGACTGAACGGGAAGAACTGTGATGAGGCAGCGGAGACAGGGGCGGCTTCGAGGTCAGATACGCCAACGGGGGTGAAGGGAGTGCTTGGGTCCGAGAAATGCCAGGCTCCATCAGGTCTTCGGACAGCAATTCGCATGTCTTGGCCGGGTGTGTGATCTAAAGAACAAGGTAATTAGGAGGGTCAAGAATCGGGAGAACCGATCAGAAACGTACTGAAGGAGGGCGCGTTAAGGGAACCACCAAAGGGGGTGATTTGTGCTGCAGGGTGACGGCGATCAAGGATGGCAGTCCCTTGAAACGGTCCAGCCGACATGGGACGACGACTCCGTCGTTTAAGACGAATCGTGTACCAGATGATACCGGCTACGACGAAAGCTCCTGCAATCGACAGAACAACGATGACAGATAAAATACGCCGGTCATGCTTGGGGGTAATGAGGTCGGCTGGGGCAGAGCTGCTTGATGCTGCACTCGTCGCTGTCGTCGACATGAACTAGATAATTTTCCGACCCGAGTTCAGTTCACCGTTCCGGGGTGAGTTGTACAACTTGTGACAACTCACTAGGGTCGGCTTGCGTTGCAAAGCTCGAATATCAACGGTTCAACGTGCCAGCTTGAATCTCTGGAAAGGAGCGGAGGGAAAAGGAGAGTGTGCTGTCCACTGGTTGTTGTGGTCAGATTCAACCTTCGACGAAGCACCTTGTTGACTGACCCCAATCTGACAGGTTCGGTACATTTAGTCAATTGATTGATTTACACACACAAAGACTATAAGGACTTACTTACGGCTCTGGGGGGAATCCCCAGTAAATTAGAGGTAGAAAATAGAGTGAAGGTTCTGGTTGTGGACTTAGACCATCACGAGGAGGAAAAGGGACTTGGAGTATGTTTTGAAGTTCTGAATGTTGCTGCTGCCACTCCCAGGCCCCTGTCTGTCCAACCATCAGCCACGTGTGCCGACAATCCGCTTTGGGTCGAGGTCGAGATCGTGTTTGCCGTCTGCCGGCGACCTCAGTGACTTGGTCTAGGACTTCAAAGTTGTCAATTTAAGAACTCTTGTTTTTGTCCACCACGGTCAGGATACAACTTGAAGTGCCCAAGTCCACTCAGAAAGCTAGACCTCTGTGAGAGAACATTCCAACCGTCCACCACCTCTTGACCGAATAACCATTTCTGTAACAACAGGTACATGCAAGCTGATGCTAGTCAAATCATGTTCTGCTAGACCAGTGCTGCGGCGTATCGTCGCCAGTGCAGGCATCCGTTCTCTGTCGTCCAGCCCTATGCAAAATCCCATACCTGCAAGCTTCATTCGTGGGGGTACCTCCAAGGGAATCTACCTCCAACGCGCCCACTTGCCTGAGAAACAATCGGAATGGAATCCAATCTTCCTTGGTATAATGGGTTCCCCAGACCCTGACTATGGTCGACAGCTCAACGGTATGGGAGGAGGCATATCCAGCCTCTCGAAAATTTGTGTCGTTAGCCCACCAACCCCCGAGCAAAAGGCCATAGGGATTGATGTGGAATACACCTTCGTTCAAGTCGGTATTCGGGACAGCGTCGTCGACCTGAACGGAAACTGTGGAAATCTCTCCAGCATGATCGGGATCTTCGGCATCGACCAGGGCATTTGCACCCCATCCAAGATCGTCGATGGACATGCAACGGTTCGGTCGTACAACACAAACACGGACAAGCTCATCGACACCACCTTCCCCGTCTCAGAATCCGGCGTCCCTGTGCTTGATTTTCCACAGACGACCATAGCTGGGGTGCCCGGAAAGGCTTCTCAGATCGTTTTGGATTTTGTCAATCCCAGTGGAGCCCGTACAGGCAAGCTGCTTCCAACCGGCTCTCCCACCAGCACCTTGGAGGTACGGTCAGTAGGGACGTCGGTGAAAGCTTCCCTTGTCGATGCCACCAATCCAACCGTGTTCGTTCTCCAAGACGAGCTTGCCGAATTCCTCCCCATCGACGACTATGTTCGCGGAAACAAATCAGCCGAAAAGCAAGTTTCAAAGGTGCTCGAAGAGATCCGTCAAGCGGGCGCTGTTGCCATGGGTTTAGATCCTGCAGTGCAATCACAACCTAAAATTGCATTTCTCAGGCAACCCACAGAGAAGGAGAGCTCGGAAGCCGATATCGCTATCCACGCTCTTTCGATGGGGGCCCTTCACAAGGCAGTGCCCATGACTGTAGGTCTCTGCCTCGGTGCTGCGGCGAAGACGAAGGGTACCATTGCCTGGGATATTGTCCAGAAGTCGAAGGCGGCCGGAGAGCTTATTCGAATCCTTCATCCTGGTGGGGTTGTCGAGGTCGGTGCCGAGCATGGGAGTGACAGTTCCATTAAAAGTGCTAAGGTCGTCCGTACGGGTAGAAGGCTTATGGAGGGGAGGGTGTATTGGTGAATCGTGGTCTGAAACTCTCCGAAATCATGACCCAGTTCTCTTTTCTAGGTCGACCAGTACAGTTTTGTGTCCCCCATTCTGATTGAGTTTGCGGTATTCAAAACAAGACTAGATGATGTAACTTCCAATATCGAAACCTATTAAGCCTGCAAGCCTAACAACTGATGGGACGGTTGATTGTTGATGATGCACACAATTCGGAGACGATGCCCGTCTCGGGGCCTGTTTCCCACATCGTGCCCAATTCAATACTTAGACAGAGAAATGCTCCGCAGCACTCACCTCCTCCTGAGCCATCATGGTGAGCCCTATTCGGTTTCGATTCCGCCTTCTTCTGATCTTCTACCAGGCACCCAGAAAGCGTCTACTCATTATTGGGTTCATCGTCGCAACATCTCTCTATCTCGTCGCTGCTGGGTGGTTTGGAACGGGTTTCCATCGCCAAGGATATGATGATGATGACGTTTCGTTTGCCGCAGCCGCCGCGAACGCGAATTCAGTGGGCGGGGTACAGTCGAACAAGCCCCCTCTAACATCGAGCAACAAACGAGTACTCCTCGTATCAGCCTTGTACCCGCTCTCCAAATCCAAGCATTCATTAGAAGACTACCGGTGGTGGCTGTGGAATTACCTTGGGCACGTCAAAACCGATATCTATTTCTTCGCCCCGCCCGCCCTCCATGACCTCGTTACGCAAGCTCGCCCCAAACCCGACGAAGCAAATTCAAAAGAGGGGTCGAATTTCTTCCTGAAATTGAACACGACTTACCCCACAGTATTCGACGTGCCCCCACTCAAAGGGTTGCAGCAGAGTTACGAGGAGATCCACGCCAAGGACCGGGAGAGGTCGTACCATTCGGCCGAGCTGTACGCTGTGTGGAATGCGAAGCCATTCTTTTTGAAGGAGGGTCTTAGGGAGATGAAGGAGACTTGGGGTAGGGATTATGATTACGCGTTTTGGGTGGATGCGGGGAGTTTCAGAGAGTCGCCGCACAAGTACGAGGACTGGCCGGATCCAGCTAGAGTGGAAGAGGTCTTTGCTCATTCGAGCTCGGAGGACTCTATTTTCATCCCTATGCACGGGATGCCGAGTTTCAAGTGGAGGAAGTGGAAGGAGGAGATGGGACCTGTGGATCAAGATATTAGTGAAGGTGTGTTTTACCTCGCAGTCTAAGGTATTCACGTCGATCCTAACAAAACATCCTCTCTTTTAGGCTCGTTCTTCGGCGGCTCTCATAAAGCCATCGAATGGTACACCTCGACGTTCTACACCTACCACGATCACTACCTATCGCTCGGCCATTTCGTTGGTAAAGACCAAACCCTCATCAACGCCATCCTCCTTCTCTTCCCAGATCGCTTCACCGCCGTGTTTTGGCGGGACATCACTCAACGCGGTTTCGTGCGGACGTATATTGGGTCAGCGTGTGGAGGAGAGTGGTGGTACTACCAATTTTTCTTGGCCAATTCTCAAACGCGGACGGAAATGGAAAAAATATGGCTGGGGAAGCAGTCAAATAGGCAGAAGAAGGTGCAAGAATGGCTCGTAGGGAAACCTCAGTGCCCGCTGGTCCCTCCTTTGACACTGAAGGAGGTTTTGTACCGGGCGTTCGGGCCTTATTGGAAGCCTGTACCTGCCACAGTTGTGCCCAAAAAGCATGTATGGTAGAGATATTCAGAGAATGGATTTCTAGACGGGACTCTATCGGAGGTGAACATAAACAAGGCCAACGTGGTGATCAGCGCCAGATCTCTGGTCGTCCACTTGCGAGTGCTTGAGTCCGGTCGTCGCCTGACTACCCCTGTATGTTCGAAACGCTGCAGCAAAGGATCGAAGGGGAGCAAAAAGTATGGACACATTGGGAATTGAACCCAACACCTCTCGCATACCATAACAATGCTAAGCGAGCGTGATAACCAACTACACCATGTGCCCTGGCACAAGTGGCTGTGCGCCTTGCCAGTCGGCCTGTGCGGTGGTCGTGAACAGTTCTTCCAACCACCATCATGGAAAGTCAATTTTCTCATTTCTACAACACTAATCGCATCCCGTCTGATGAGGACCTCGTAGAAATTCAACAACTTCTTGCTCCATCCACGGCCAAGCTCGCCCAGCTGGATGCGGAGCTCAATGCAGCTGAGGCAACCGTCGCCAGACTGAAGACCGAGAGGGAAGCCATCGTCGCTCTGACGAGGCCTCTCAGCAGCCTCGCTTCCCTTATACGAAGAATGCCACAGGAGATCATGGAACGTATTTTTGTACAGTCGCTCCCCGCCGGCGGCTATGGCACCTTCAACCCTTGCGATTCGCCCTTAGTTCTGCTAAGGGTTTGCAGGCTATGGAGAGAAATTGCTCTCGGCGCACCGGAACTGTGGTCATCAATTGATATAGTCATTCCTGTTCAGTTGCTCTCCGCCGTCAGAACTCCCGACCCCAAGAACCAGCAGAGGGTTGCCTCCTTGCTTGCGGAGGTCAATCGATGGCTTGTGCGGTCAGGCAGCCACCCTCTCTCCATTCGCACCCCCGAGAAATTCTCTTCCAACCTCAACGAGAGCAGGGAGGAAATTCTGGACAAGATATACTCCAGCCTCGCTCTTCATTCTCACCGATGGAGGTCTGGTGACTATTACCTTCACAGGGCTGCAGTACCTGTGCTTGACCACCTCGACGCTGGCACTCTGCCCCGTCTTCGCCACCTCCGATTATTTAACTACTTCTCCGCTCGGGGCCCCCTAAGCAAGAAGAAAATTTTCACAATGCCGGTCTCCTGAAGGCACCCAACCTCCAGAAGCTACATATAGAGATTTACGGGGGTCAGGCTTTTCCATACAGGTTTACAAGCATGCCAATCAACTGGTCAAAGCTCACTTCCCTAACCTTCGGCTGCGCGCCTAGCTACATCTTCACGCTCTTCTATAACCAGGGAAATTCTTGGTCAATGTGGATCGACATCCTTCCTATCTTCCGTACATGTACAAACCTCCAGGTCTGTTCCCTGATGCTGCCTTCCGATAATGGGCATGTCGACATCCCAACTTCCCGTGCCGCATTACCGAGCTTGGTAGCGCTTCACTTATCTGGATGTAGTGATGCAATCGACTGGTTGCTTCGGTTCATCGACGCACCCTGCATCCAAGAACTACATTATCAACCACTCCACTCCAAAATTCTAGGACACAACATGCCAATATCACCTCGACCCCCTTTGTCGCAGAATTCCCCTCTCTTAACTTTTCTTCAGATTTCGGGCACAACGATCGAAGTCCTATCTATCAATGTTCCACCTTCAACTCCAAACGATACACTCCACGCGTGCCTGGCTAACGCACCCTCTCTCAAACAGCTCACTTTAGGCACCGAATTCCGAAATCACTCATTCCCACCGCGTCCTCACACATTGGCAGCCGAGACAGAAAATGCCTTTATGTTTACCGACTCCCATCTGCACGCCTTAACGCCAACTCTAGGCGACGAGGAGCAGTCACACCTTTGTCCCCGCCTCGAGATACTCAGGTGTAGCAACATCAAGTGCCAGATTACTGAAGCCGCTGTCATCGCCTTCCTTAACGCCAAAATCGACTCATCATCGAGCAGTACAGGCTTGGGAAGTACCAAATTTCAGGAACTCTCCATGACCATGCTCCAACTTGATGCCCCGTTCGGTGGAGCAAGCGATATGGACGAAGACGGGCCTCTAAGGCGCTTTCGAGACGCGGGTGTAACGCTGTCGTTCTCAAAGATGGATTATTATAGCCCCATCCCGCCGAGCTTGAATAGCTTTACCCTCGGATATGGTGTAAATTTCGCAGATTAAACGTTACCGCTTGTACATAGTCCTGCTGTCACCAAGATAAATTAATCATCAGAGCACTAGTGTTCAATTGGATTCAACGAGGTAACACATATACACGGAGCGTCATACTTGTACGAAGGTCCCTCACGACTCTCAAACATCACTTGCGTAAATACGGATGGGGAGAAGTTTCAATGGCGGGTACTAGACACCGACACCATGCACGTTGTGTCAGTTCCGACCGACAAAGCTACATGCCCATACTCCCTATATCCTGATCTCCAACAGCTCTTGCGTCGCAATCCGAAGGCGCTCCAACTTGTTCATCAAATCCTGTCGTTTATCTGCAATTTGCGGGCTTTCCATAGCCAACTCCTTCGCGATGCGATGTCCGTCGGGGCCGTTGATACCTAGTCGTCCATAGAGGATTTTGAGGATATCTCGTTCGATGCCTCTGACGAGTTCTTGGTCGACCGCTAGGGGGATGTTATCTGCCACCCGCTTGTAGGCGACTGCGGGCACAACAAGGGAAGAGATGACCACAGGAACAAAAGGGCGAGCCCGTTAGCTTCCGGTTCAGGTTTTCGAAGGAGAAAGCTTTCGTACCTTGGAAGTAAGCTCTGACATCGGCCATGATATTTATAGCTGGCGCCATCGCGTCCGGAGGGAGAATCTTGTAGACATCTCCAGGCTTCGTCCCTGTGATTCCCATTTCGACCAGTCCCTTCAAGACTTTTGCAATGCCTGTAGGTTCCCGTTCCACCGCCGGGGAGTATGGAGGGCGCGGAGCCGATACCACGTAAGGACTCGATGACCCTAATGGCTGCCTCTCGAATGCCTGGATATGCTCGGCAATGTCCTTACGGATCACCTCCTCCCTAGCAGACTTGTAGTAAGCCAAAAACTTTTCCTTATAATCAGAGAAATAGTGATGGTTTAGCGTGAATGGAATGTCTTCGAGCTCCAGGAGCCACTTGATCCTATCTTCAGCTCTCTCAAAGCAGTCCTTCAAATGCGAATGGATGATCGCTCTGAGATTGGCAGGTCAAGGAAGGTAATTTTATAAGCGTGAACCTGCGCTTACTTCACTCTTTGCTCAAGCACGCCTTGGCCGAATTTACCGAAATGCAGGGTCACAAGTTGCTTCGTCTTCGTTGACATGATGCCTTGAACTGTTTCAAGATAGGCCAACGCCGGCGTGCGCCACTTGTAGACAATGCCCGCGATATAAGTTTGTTGGACGACAAATGGATAAAAGCCTGGCAGTTCTCGGGTTCGCGCTCTTGAGAAACAGTGAGGAAAATGTAACGGATGAGCATAACAACACGCACTCGTGAGCCCTGGCGTAGACTTCATCCACGTAGATCGATAGGTCAGGTACAGTCTCGGGCACCGACTCAACGACACTGTCATAATCTGACAATCCGAATCCAACTTCTTCACTGGGAAAGACGAATTCCTCCTCGTTGTCAAGGAATGTCACTCGCGGTAAGGTGAAACTGGAAGATGAGTTGCGAGCAACAGGTACAAACTTGGGAGCGGTTTCTCTGATTGCTTCGCGGAACCTCTGCTGGCCAGGTCTGATGGTTTGAAGCACGCCGTCCCTGTCTGGGATACCCATGACGTGACGATGCAAATCAGCGTTGAAGGAGTATATCAACGCTGCAATGTCGTTGAAGGGATCAGTGGACGGGGGAGGTGGCAAAGCCGCGAGATTCTTCTGTGTTTCGAGTATGCTCTTCTCGAGTTCCTCTTGAATTTCGGGCAACCTACGATTGAGGAGATCAGTAGCCATATCAACGGATGGAGGGAGAATCCATACCTCTTCGCAATGAGATCCGAGAGAACCGAACTCAATCTGTCAACCAAGTTGCGGGTACGAAGGTATTTGTGGAAGATCGAGTCCAGTTCGCTCCATGGAGACGTACCCGCGAAGTATTCCTCTTCGCGCTGGCGGGCATCGTGCCAAGTGATATTTTGCTTCAGGTCGCTGGAGCTGGGCTGCTTCACGCAGTACCAGTTGTTTTCCAGGGGCTCCCGTTCATTTCTGATGAAATCAATCCAACCTTTCTCTTCGCCGGTCGGAATTCTGTCTGGCTTGGTCAAGACACCTAAAGAACAGGTTGAGCAAGTGCAAGGCTGTATGGAAGGCAAAGAAAGTACCTATCGTCCTCTTGCCATCGGGATCATGGAGTTTAGCGAGACGGTAGGCACCTTGGTTCTCGAAATCGGCTGAATACAGCGGTATAGTGAGTAAAAGAAAGAGATCGAATACGGCTGATACATACTCTCGCAAGCCACGGTAAGAAGAATGATACAGCTGGGCCTCGTGATATAAGACTTGATTAAGCCTTCGACAAGGCCAATGTCGGTTGACGCCCCATTGCCGGTTCCAACGCTGGCAATAAGACCTATAATCCGACATCAGATAGGGCATTCTTAGGGCAACGACAAGATTTATCTTACCCGGGAGATCGCAGAACGACAGATCAGCGACCTCAGGCCCACTGATCGACAACGAAACAACGTTCCTCGAGAAGCTCAGCTCAGACTTCTCCGAAAGATCATCGATATCTCCCTCCAAGAACTGCTTTCGAGGCTTCGATGGGCTCAGGATAGCACGCTGAGCGCGTCGAACCCTATCTTCCACCTCTGCTTTGTCGTAGATAATTGGCCCAAATGGTTCGTTGCGAGCTTGTCCAAGAGGCTGTCCTTTGCTGTCTGAGATAAAGCGAAGAGAGACTTCACATTGCCAGGGTCCGGCACTCCCCCTCAAGCGGCATTCAGTGGGGCACCTGGAAGGACGTGACGATTTAGACAGGTGACAAGGGGTCAACACAGTGAAATAGTGACAAACCTCGTACAGGTACCCGCGGCACGAGGCAAAGTGATCCCAGATACGGACTCGATCAGAGACGATTTTCCAGAGCTCTGTTGCCCAACGACAACAATCTGGGGTAGATCGATGTCGACTTGAACACTTTTGTGAATAATGGGATTAGCACTAGGATACGATGGAAATGAGAGCGGTGAAACGTTCACGAACCCTGTGCTGTGTAGCCGATTCACGAGGTCGAGGGTCTGGCGTCTTGACAGGGAAAGTTGGGCGTCTGAGAGGCCAACGCCCGATTGAGCTTTGGATTCTGTTTGCCCACCCAAAGGATCAGGCGATGGAAGGGTTGGATCCATGGAGGAGAAATGAGTAGGGTAAGAAAGGGATGTGACTTCGATGGCTGCGGTAACGGACTAGCTTCGCTCTGTCACAGTATATATACCACAGGTTCCAACACGTTTCCCTGGGCATCTCGATTGCATCAAGAAGTACGTTCGAAAACGGGAAAACAAGAGTGAAAGCTACATTGAATTACCATCTTGACAAGGAGAATCGTCGTATGCATAAGATATGGGACCCACTTGCCATGGCTGCTACAAACAGATCTTCATCAGCTTAATGTTGCCGACTGTAGATATCTTCATCATCAAATCCAGGCGCTTATCAGCTACTTGCAAGTCTTCTGAGGCGAGCTCTGCACAAATCCACTCACTCGAAGGTCGACTCCCTCCGAGTTTCATACACAGCGTCTTTAGAATATCCCGTTCGACACCTCGAACGAGTTCATGGTCTACCGCTCGAGGAACGTTATCCGAAAACCGTTTGTAGGCAACTGTGAATGGTTGTCGTTTGTCAGCCAGTTTGTCAAACAAAAGCAAGGATAGTCAAAGAAGACTCTTACCTTGACAGTATGCTCTGACATCGGCCATGATATTGATAGCTGGCTCCATCTCATCAGGCGGCGAGATCCTGTACAAATCCTGAAGCTTGATCCCCACAGTCACCATTTCTACGAGCCCCGCCAAAACCTTTGCAATACCGTTTGGTTCTTCCAGTTACTCAGAGCTACCGAAAAAGCCAGCAGGACGAGATTTCTTTGCCGCCTTTGAGTTTCCGGGTGTGCTGGGATATTGGGAACATGTCGCGGAAACGGTGGGCTGCGAGATGAAGCTCTCGATTTGCGAGGTAGCTTCTCCTCGAGTCTCCTTGTCTCCCCAACTTTGTAGTACGCCAACAACTTGCTCTTGTACTCTCGGAAAGGTAGTGGTAGTTGAAGGTGAGAGGGTGCTCTTCCATCTCCAGCACCTTGAGGACCCATTGCTCCGCACTCTTGAAACGTCCCTCTGAATGATTATGAACGATGGAGCTAGAGAGGAGTGGACATCAGCAGCATTGGAGACACCGCGGCAACTTGCCGGACTCTCTGCTTCAAAAGCCCTTGAAGTGCTTGCTGACAAGCTCTTTCGTATGAGCAAGCATGAACGTCTATACATTTTGGAGGTAGATGAGAGCAGGATCCCTCCATTGCTTGACGACGTCGATGGTGAAGTAGACGTCGATTTCCTGTAGGTTACCGGAGCTGAGGCAGGATGTTGGTGAGGTGAGGGGCTTGGCGGTGACGAAGAGTTGAACGAGTCGAGCGGGACGTGGATCAAGAGGTGCGTGGGCGTGCTGTGCCAGCACTGTAATGCCGGTTGCAGGAACGACAAAAACAACCTGGCATGGTAGTCCCATTCGATGGTATACTCTCTAACGTTGGTAATGCCAGAAATCAGGGTGGTCGATATCCTTCTCCAAACGTTCCTTGAACCGTTTCCTCGCCCGAGACCGTATATTCTCCGTCCGACTCTGGTATGTGTCCGTCTTCGGCTTGACGAGCCACGGCTTCATTTACATTCACCATGCCCGCAATCCACTGATTCTCCCTATTCAATGTTCTAGGATCAGATGAAACGGGTGAAAGCATCGGACCTCACTAAGCATAGCCCCTCGTCAAGTGAACTCCCCCTTTTCATTTCTCCCGGCCCTGATCCAACGCTCATAGAGAAGCGGGGAGGGTGTTATAGCGCCAAGATCCCGCAACAGATGGTTTTGAAGCAGATTTTCGCAATCTTCAAGCTACGTCGGCAGAGAATCGGAGAAGAGTTGCAATAGACTCGTTCTTGAATTTTAGGAGTCTCTAAAGGAGACAGTGCTTGAGCGTGAAATCATGGCGATGGTTGGAAGAAAAGATGCTGATTCTCACACTAGTACTGTCGTCCCTGGCCTCTAAATACGGTATACGACCAGCCCCTCCGCACTGCTGGGATCTAGACGAACTCGAGCTTGGGTAAGCTTGAGATGGATGCGGTCTGTTGACACCCAGCGATATCGGAAGCCTCCTTCAATGTGTCCACGAACGACCAAAAAGTCAGTCCCATAGAACAAGATGGTCAAGGCAAGGATTACCCGCATCCAGAGATACTCACCAAGAAGCTGCTCTGCCTTATGGTTCTTGGTGATCTAACAGCCTGTAAATGAGCGGTCAATCTGCCTCTTGAAGTGAGTGCTAGGTATGCGATGGGACTACCTACATAACCAGTGCTAGTACATTGCCATCAACGTAAATTAATCACAGAGCACTGGCAGCGTTCAATCAAATATTCAATCGATTAGCACATATACATGAAGTGTAATAATTGTACAAAGGTCTTTCACGACTTCTCAAACATCACTTGCGTAGATACGGATGGGCAGAAGCTTCAACGACAGGTTGGCACCGACACCGTGGGTCTCGACCACATTGTGTCAGTTCCAACCGACAAAGCTGCATGCCCATACTCCCTACTTCCCGATCTCCCTACACCCCGATTCCCAACAACTCTTCATTCGCGGTCTGAAGGCGATCCAACTTGTTCTTCAAATCCTGTCGTTTATCTGCAATTTGCGGGCTTTCCATGGCTAACTCCTTCGCGATGCGATGTCCGTCGGGTCCGTTCATACCTAGTCCTGTATTGAGGATTTTGAGAACATCTCGTTCGATGCCCCTGACAAGTTCATGGTCGACCGCTAGAGGAATGTTATCTGCCACCCGTTTGTAGGCGACTGCGTTCATAACAAGGAAAAAAAATAACCACAGGAACAAAGGGGCAAGTTAGCCCACTTGTCAGGCCTTCGGGCGAGAAAGCTTTCGTACCTTGGAAGTAAGCTCTGACATCGGCCATGATATTGATAGCCGGCGCCATGGTGTCCAGAGGGAGGATCTTGTAAACATCTTCGGGCTTCATCCCTGTGATCCCCATTTCGGCCAGTCCCGTCAAGACTTTGGCAACACCTGTAGGTTCCGCTGCCTGAGAAGAGCCGTACCTCGCCTTTGTAGGTGATGCCACAAAAGCACTCGATGGCTCTATTGACCTCTGCTCGAATGCCTTGATTTGGGTGGCAATGTTGTTCCGGGTCGCCTCCTCCCTAGCAGCCTTGTAATAGGCCAAAAACTTTTCCTTGTAATCAGAAAGATAGTGGTGGTTTAGCGTGAATGGAATGTCTTCGAGATCCAGGAGCCACTCGATCCTATCTTCAGCTCTCTCGAAGCATTTATTCAAATGTGAATGGATAATTGTTCTGAAATTGCCAGGTCAAGAAGGGATATTTTTTTAGAGACTGAGCGGCGCTTACTTGACTCTCTGCTCAAGCACACCTTGACCGAACCCCTCGAAATGCTTATTCACGATTTCTTTCGTCTTCTTCGACATGACACGCTGAACTGTTTGAAGATACGCTAAGGCTGGTGCATGCCACTTGTCGACAATTTCCGTGATGAAGCTTTGTTGGACTACAAACGGATAAAAGCCTGGCAGCTCCCGGGTTCGCGCTCTTGAGAAATAGTGAGCAGCAGATAAAGAATGCACATAAAAACACGCACTCATGAGCCCTGTCATAGACTTCATCCACGTAAATCGCACTCGACTGCTGAGGTGTCGGTGGACCAAATGGACCGAGGAGATATCCTGCCTGAGGCACCCCCTCATCCTCCGAGTCGTCCTCACTCTCATCATCTGCATCTTCCCCGGCAACTAATTCCTCCTCGTTGTCAAGGAATTTCACCCGTGGTAAGGTGAAACTGGGAGCCGACTCTCGAGATAAAGGTACAAATTCTGGAGCAGTTCTTCTGATCGCAGTGCGGAGCTGCTGCTGGGCAGGTCTGATGGCCTGAAGCAAGCCATCCTCGTCTGGTACACCAATGACCTGTTGGCGCAGATCAACAGTGAAGTCGTGTATCAATTTTGCAATGTCATTGAAGGGATCAGTAGATGGAGCAGGTGCCAAATCCTTGAGATTCTGTCGTGTTTCGGTTATGCTCCTCTCGAGCTCCTCTTGAATTTCGGGCAGCCTATAATTGAGGAGGTCAGTAGCCATGCCGCCGAATTTAGAGAGAATTCATACCTCTTTGCAATGAGATCCGAGAGAACCGAGCTCAATCTGTCAACCAAGTTTCGCGTACGAAGGTATTTGTGGAAGATCGAGTCCAGTTCGCTCCATGGAGATGTACCCGCAAAGTATTCCTCTTCGCGCTGGCGGGCATCGTGCCAAGTGATGTTTTGCTTGAGGTCGCTGGAGCTGGGCTGCTTCACGCAGTACCAGTTGTTTTCCAGGGGTTCCCTTTCATTTCTGATGAAATCAATCCAGCCTTTCTCTTCGCCGGTCGGAATTCTGTCTGGCTTGGTCAAGACACCTAAAGAACAGGTTGAGCGAGTGCAAAGCTGTAAGGAAGGCAAAGAAAGTACCTATCGTCCTTTTGCCATCGGGATCATGGAGTTTAGCGAGACGGTAGGCACCTTGGTTCTCGAAATCGGCTGGATAAAGCGGTATGGTGAGTAAAGGAAAGAGATTGAATATAACTGATACATACTCTCGCAAGCCACGGTAAGAAGAATGATACAGCTGGGCTTCGTGATATAAGACTTGATTAAGCCTTCGACAAGGCCAATGTCGGTTGACGCCCCATTGCCGGTTCCAACGCTGGCAATGAGACCTATAATCCGACATCAGATAGGGATTCTTAGGGCAACGACAAGATTTATCTTACCCGGAAGATCGCAGAACGACAGATCAGCGACCTCAGGCCCACTGATCGACAACGAAACAACGTTCCTCGAGAAGCTCAGCTCTGACTTCTCCGAAAGTTCATCGATATCTCCATCCAAGAACTGCCTTCGAGGCTTCGATGGGCTCAGGATAGCACGCTGAGCGCGTCGAACCCTATCTTCCACCTCCGCTTTATTGTAGATAATTGGTCCAAATAGTTCGTTGCGCGCTTGTCCAAGAGGCTGTCCTTTGCTGTCTGTGATAAAGCGAAGAGAGACTTCGCATTGCCAGCGTCCGGTACTTCCCTTCAAGCGGCATTCGGTTGGGCATCTGAACAATCATCTTCAGCCAGATTGCACGAGAAGAAAGAACAAAATCGTGACGAACCTCGTACAGGTACCTGCGGCACGCGGCAAAGTGATCCCAGATACGGATTCAATCAGAGATGATTTTCCAGAGCTCTGTTGCCCTACGACGACAATCTGAGGTAGATCGATGTCGACTTGAACTCTGTTGGCGGATGGTAACGTTAGCAGGAATAGAATACGATGGAATTGAGAACATGGAAACAAACCCTGTGCTATGTAGCCGATTAACGAGGTCGAGGGTCTGGCGTCTTGACTGGGAAAGCTGGGCATCTGAGAGGCCGACGCCTGATTGAGCTTTGAGTTCTGCTTGCCCCTCCAAAGGTGCAATAGGATCGGGTAGGGTTGGATCCATGGCGAAGCAACGAGTAAAGCAAGAACGATAGTGAAAGGGTAAGGTAAGAGTCTGATTTCGATGGCTGCGGTAAGGGATTAGCCTCGGTTAACTGCACAGTATATATACCACAGCATATATTCCACAGCATTCTATCCCTTTCCTGGGCATCTCCATTTCATCAGAAAGTACGCTCAAAAATGGGAAAACAAGGATTAAAGTTACATTGAATGACCAAATGCTGTCAAGGAGAACCATTGTAGGCATAAAAATGGGACCCACAATGGCTACAGGTCGATTTCCATCAGCTCCACCGTTGCCGACTGCAAACGTTCTAGCTTCTTCATCAGATCCAGGCGCTTATCAGCTACTTGTGGGCTTTCTTGGGCGAGCTCTGCACAAATCCTCTGGCTCGAAGGACCGCTCGTTCCGAGTTTCATACACAGCGTCTTTAGAATATCCCGTTCGACACCTCGAACGAGTTCATGGTCTACCGCTTGAGGAACGTTATCCGAGAACCGTTTGTAGGCAACTGCACATGGTTGTCATTTGTCAGCCAGCGTGTAAACAAAAAGCAAAAATGGTCAAAGAAGCCTCCCACCTTGACAGTATGCTCGAACGTCGGCCATGATGTTGATAGCTGGCTCCATCTCATCGGGCGGCAAGATCCTGTACAAATCCTGAGGCTTGATCCCCAAAATCCCCATTTCTGTAAGCCCCGCCATAACCTTTGCAATACCGTTTGGTTCCTCCGGTTCCTCAGGGCTACCGAAAAAGCCGGTGGGACGAGGTTTCTTTGCCGCCTTTGGGTTCCCGGGTGTGCTGGGCTGTGAGGGACCTGCTGCAGAAACGGTGGGCTGTGAGACGAAGTTCTCAATCTGCGAGGTGACTTTTCCCCGAGTCTCCTTGTCTCTCGCACTCTTGTAGTACGCCAGGAACTTGTTCTTGTACTCGGAAAGGTAGTGATAGTTGACCGTGAAAGGGTGCTCTTCCATCTCCAGCACCCAGAGGACCCGTTGTTCCGCACGCTTGAAACATTCCTTCAAATGATTATGAACAATGGCGCTAGAGAGGAGTGAGCATGAGCAACATTGGAGACGCCGCGGCTACTTACCGAACTCTCTGCTCCAGAAGCCCCTGACCAAACTCGGAGAAGTGCTTGCTGACAAGCTGCTTCGTATGAGCAAGCATGAACGTCTGCACATTTTGGAGGTAAATGAGAGCAGGATCCCTCCACTGCTTCACGACGTCAATGATGAAAGTTTTCTGAACTGCGAAGGGGTAGCTCCCTGGCAACTCGCGAGTTCGAGCCCTTGATGAGATTTAGCCGGCGACGTACACAGATAGGGATGGACGGACGAACTTGTGAGCACGGGCGAATACTTCGTCTACATAAATATTTCCCGTGTTTGAATCCTCGACAGACTCTTCATAGGTCCTCTTCTTCGCCGTGGAGCTCGATGGTTCTGCTTCTTGGGTTTGAACTGGTACCGGTCCCGATGGTTCTGCTTCTTGGGTTTGTTTTGGTGCCGGTACCGATTCTTCGGCTTCATCTGTGTTTGCCATCTTCCTCGCGACAACGAGAGCTCTCCCGTATACCTGATTGTTCACCACTCCAATATCGTCGTCGCCTTCTAGGAAGGTTGGAGGTCGCAACACCTTGCCGTCCGCCCTGCGGCGCTCGAACGGCATGAATTGAGGCGCCGTATCTCGAATCGTCCTCCTGAATCGATCTTGCGCCGGTCGTATGCATTGCAAAAGTCCATTTTCACCAGGTACCCCATCAACATGTTGATGCAAGTCCGCCACAAATTCGTAAAGTAGATTCGTAACTTCGTTCACAGGATCGGTAGAAGGTGGCCGCGGAAGCGAACTGAGGATCTCTCGAACCTTGATAATGGACCGATCGAGCTCTTCTTGGATTTCAGGCAGCCGTTTCGCGATGAGGTCGGATAGAACAGAGCTCAACCGTTCGACGAGATTACGGGTGCGGAGGTACTTGAGGTAGATGGTATCCAGTTCGTTCCAAGGGGGCGTCATCGAAAAGTAGTCGTCTTCACGCTTTCGAGCTTCATCCCATGTGATCTTCTGCTTGATATCGCTGGAGCTAGGCTGCTTGACGCAGTACCAGTTATTGTCCAAAGCCTCGCGCTCATTCCGAATGAAGGGGAGCCAGTGGTTCTGCTCTCCCTCAGGAATGCGATCAGGCTTGGTGAGGACACCTACGATACGTCGGAAATTTATTCAGAAAGAAAAAATAGGCATGACTCACCGATGGTCCTCCTTCCTTCAGGGTCGTATTGTTTCGCAAGCCGATGAGCGCCCTGATTTTCGAAATCCGCTGAGATGGAATTAGAACAAGGAAGTAATACGGGGACAGCGACTTACTCTCGCAAGTGACTGTCAAAAGGATGATGCAGCTGGGTTTCTTGATATAGGAAGTTACCAAGCCCTCAACAAGGGCGATATCGTTGGCATGCCCTCCACTGCTGCTCACGCTGGCAATTAGACCTAAACCACGTTGTCAAGAGTCGCTAGTTAGCAAACTGGGTACGTAACACAACGAAATGGAGACATTACCTGGTAGATCGCAGAACGAGAGGTCTGCAACATCGGGTCCACTTATTTGAAGAGATACGCAGTTATTGGAAAAACTAAGCTCAGTCGGACAGGAAATGTCGTCGTCACCATCCAAAAATTCTTTCCTGGGCCGCGAAGGGTTTAAAATTGCGCTTTGAGCGCGCTTGATACGCTCCTCGACTTCAGCCTTGTTGTAGATGACTGACCCGAAAACTTCATTGCGGACTTGACCCAGTAGCTGTCCGTTCTTGTCCGTGATGAACCGTAAAGAAACCTTACACTGCCAGGGACTATCGCTACGTGAAAGTCGGCATTCTGTAGGGCATCTGCACCGAGATCAGTTTCCCTTCAAATGCAACTCAAAAAANTGTAGCATACCGCGTACAAGTCCCAGCAGCGCGAGGAAGAGTAATTCCGGAGATTGACTCAATGAGAGACGATTTTCCAGCACTCTGTGAGCCGATAACGGCGATTTGTGGAAGGTCGATATCGACTTGCACGCTATGAATGTGTCACTTCATGTCGAAAAGAAGAACGAGATAGAGGCTCACCCAGTACTGTGCAGGCGATTGACTAAATCCAACATCCGCCTCCTCGGTTGAGAGAGCTGCGCATCTGATAAGCCTACACCACCCTGAGTCTGCTCTTTCGCTCCGTCCGTAGCGTTGGCCATGGTGGAAAGAAGGATAGGAGGTGTTGTGTGTGTGTGTATGTGTCTGTGGGTTATAGGCGGGATGACTGATTTCGATTGCGAATGACGATTCATGACACATTGTATAGACTGATTATCGCTGCACGAGACCTCAGAAAGCCTAGAAAGCCGGCTCCAGGACAGGCAGTAGCTTGCCGAGGTTGACAGCCAAACCCCTTCTCCCGCTCTCGCATTGACTTCTTCCGCAACGTTCTTTCAACGCAAAAAGAAGAACTTCCATCTTGGGGTATCGTCGAGTCAAAAGGTTATAGTAGCGACCTGCTCACAGGGAGAGTTGACGAGCTGGTGGTGGTCGAAAGGAAAGAGCTGGATGGTCACCGACGTCATCGAAAAGCGTCTGAGGTTAGGGTTGTTGTCAAATAATTCGGAGCTGGGCCGCAGCCACGGACTGTGGGGTAGGAAATTCGAGATGGCCAGTCTACAGTCCATTTTCCAAATCGTTTAGTATTACTTAGGGAAAGGCTGTTGCAGATGCAGAATAATATGAACGTTATGCGGGAGACTACGATTTCGACTCGTAAAGCGAGCCAGCCCCGGCAGCGCGCCAGCATACAGCTACAGCTACAGCACAGCCAAAATTCTGAAGACGAATTCATTCTTTATTACAAGGTAAAGAATAGAAGAGCGATTGCGCAAACGTACACGCGATTCATCGAGCGCAGTCTCAAATTGTAGAAGGGGGCGGTCCGATTACTACCATGACCTCCGCGGCCTTACGAGTTGGATTGTGAGTGTGGGGTAACCACCGTCCTGCCCGTGAACAAGATGGCGATCCACCTCTCCCGAATTCAAACCCTCCATCCTGTCTAGAACGGCATTGATGTGGTGCAGGGTGTCCGCTTGGGTGCCTGGGGGAACCTTCAATTGCAACTCTGCGCGGTGTAAGAGATGTTCAGAATCCAGGGTGGCTTCTGATTGCACCGTGCCGCCTAGGGCCATCCTGCGGGTGACCATTTGGGAAAAGGCCGCAAAGAATTCATCTGAAGGGAGGTGCGTGACCGGAGGAATGACATCATTGAGATGTGAATCTCCTCCAAGCTTGGTAGCATCGGCCGCAGCTCGGAGGCGGTGGATTGTGCGATGCAGGAAATCACTTCGGCTGAGTACTCATGCAACCTCAACCTAAGAGACGAGACTCTCGACGCCTGCTGCAAAACTTCTATGATGTGTTCTGGTTCAAGGGCCGAGTACCATGCGAGGAATAAGCTTGTCAGCCTCGGGCAACGAGCAATAAGGCTGGCTAAGGCCCCATGATCCAACGGTGTAGACGGGAATTGGGATGTTATTGTGAGGGCGCTAAGATTGGGAAGCTGCAATGCCTTCCACAACTCCTCCGGTTTACGGTCTCGTGGATGATACGCCATCTGAATTTGGAGGTCTTTGAGTTCGACCATGGTAATGTTGGTAATGCTGGTGAGCGTAAACATACTGCATTGCAGCAAGCAAGACTCGAGATTTGGAAGCCTCCTCGTGATTTCCAGGCATTCGCCGATGGGCACAAACGAACCACCGTGCGAGCCTTCATGCTTTTCGTAACGAAAGTGTTTGATGTTGGATCCATCTTCTGGAAAGCCCTCTCCGGAAACGTGGCGATTGAGGGAGAGGTAGGTGAGGCCCGACAGGCCCGTGAAGAGGGTTGGCATGATCCTTTGGTTCAAACCGGGTGAAGGATGAACGGTTAAATGGCGCAGGCGTTCCATCTTGCCCTTCGCTCCATCGAGTGCAACCCAGTGAGGTCCACCAATGCATAAGGAGAAGAAGGCTGATTTCCATCGATGGGCTTGGCTTGCTAGGAGGCCGAGGGCTTCTTCGTTGCAAGAGAGTCCCCAAATGGCAGCTCTGGAGCTAGGATTTGGGTGCTCCAAGAGGGCAATGGTTAGATCACAGTTCGCAGACCTCTCCAACCACAAATTTATGGGGTCGGTTTTGGATCGAGGTCCTAGAACAAATCGAATGGTGGACCATATGTTCGGCGTCGTGATGGCAGTCTGCCTCCATGATCGACAGATCTGGGTGAGAAGAAGGGGTCCATGATGAGGACTGAAATTATCTGGTAAATTGATGCTGGTGGTGTCAGGATAGTGGGTAGGTGCACCTTTGGGGCAATGAGCGAAAATCTCGCGAAGGAGATCGGGATATAGTTTCCGGGCAGGGGATAGAAGTGCGCGATGGCCATCCGCAGATGACCTGAGGCTGTCCCTTCGCTCGGCCAGCTTCAAGAGAATGGATTCCAACTGCTGGAGTTCGTTGTCCACACCGTCTAGGAACTGCCTGATTGCGTCTGCTTGTATCGACGACGGTACCGTGTTTGTACCAAGGAGCTCGGGCACTGGAGAGACACGCTCTTCTATATCCAAATGCGCAAGCGGCGCTTCGTATTTTGACCAGGGAGAACGAGCCATGAAGCTTAGCTTGGAGGTTGTGATGTTCGTGGTATGTAAGATGCCAGAAGCAATTGATTACTATGATTGCCAGCAATCAAAGCAACTTTCTCACCGTGAGTACTCGAGTCAGAAGAGTAATTGCGCAGTCATTGGAGCTTGAGGGAAAAAATGTATATCTGCTTGATCATTCATTCATGACACCTTGCGCTACATAATTTCTAGACAATTCGATACTGCAGTCCGAAACGGACGGACCAGGGCCCGAGATGCGCTCTACCGTATAGGTGTTACACAGGTGGAAAATATCCTCGTTCATCATCATCCTCGTCGTGTACCAGTGGAATTAGAGTCTCAGGGATATGCGCCATCTGCTGAATAGTTAAGGGTACGTCTACGTGGCTCGACGAATACGCCCTCGGCTCCAGCAAGGAGCCCTCCCCCGTCGTCATCACTGCGATAGTACGATCTATCGGAGCCTTCCCTCTCCAGGGCCCCATCCATAGCTCCCTGCTGAGCACCGCTGCCATTGGAGATGACAGAAAGTCGGAGGGCATTCTGCTGCTCGTCATCATAAAGGGGTAACTGACCCTGCCTCCGGTGAAAGTTGTTTGAAACCCGTGGATTGTGTTGGTGTCCTTGGTTTTGAACGACAGGTTCGGGTATAGGTCCTCCTGTGATTAACTGCGGGCGAGTTTTGAAGAAAAGGAGGACGTTGAGAAAGCCGCTGAGAGAAAATAAACACGTCGTGAATGTAGAGGCTTCATGTGGCACTACATGTCCCGAGAAGGACATCCAACGTGTGATGCTGAACGGGAAGATACAGATGAAGTAGACGATGGGGTAGCTGGATGGAGTTTCATGAGTAAGACGGCTGCGGTGAAAGGAAAATGAAGCTGATACTGACAAGAGAAGCTGTATAGCCATTTGCCTTTCTTCATTGTCACCCTGTGCAAGTCTGAGACGGACGCGGTCTCCTGAGACCCAGCGAAATCGGAACCCTCCTTCAAGCACAACGTGTCCACGAATGACTAAAAAGTCGATCCCATAGAACACTATGGTCAAGGCAAGGATGGTCCACATCCAAAGGTACTCGCCGAGAAGCTGCTCTACTTTGTGCTGTTTGGTGATCCAACACCCTGTAAATGACCAGTCAGTCTGGATCTTGGAGTACTAGGGATGTGAAGGGACCACCCACATAACCCGGTTGGACCCACAATTCCGAGGCCACTGACTCCGATAGTCACGCCAACAATAAATGCAACAATGGTAAGAACTCCAAGGGAAAGGTACTTGGCAATGTGTACGGGGGCATTCCACTGCAAAACCAATATCGCAAACGTGTGGAGCGTAATTGCCTGAGAAAACTGTCAGGTCCAGACATCTCTGGCAAGAAATGAAGGTGATCTGTGTCAGACGTACGAACGTGCTGTGGTTCATGAGGGGTCAGCAACGACGTGGGCGGATTGAACATGGTGAAACGCACCTCCAGTCGATGATGTTAGTTCCAATTAGCTGGACCATACCCTGCGTGTAGCAGAAAGTCGATGGTGCAGTGATGAACTAGGTGAAGCTAAAGCTTAAGAAATATACGCTCTATAAACCGGACATGAACTCACAGTGTCTTTGGCCCATTTCAGAGTCATTATTTTTCCTGGTCTCTTTAAGTGGCCGCTCCTTGCGGATAGGAAAGCTGGAAACAACGCACCGGTAACCCGCAGGGATTCCCCCAGCATTAAGGTGAGGAAAAGGCTTGAATCACATGCGTCTGGTGTGAGTCTAACCGCATTCCTTCTGCGGGCTCGAAGGACGGTGTAATACTAATCGAAATTCGTTTGAGCATTCGAAATGAGGATTTTGTCGGGAATCACACTGACAAGCTTGTAGACAATGAGAACCACTATGCTGATTCCTGACAGCCTAAGTGTGAAGAAAGGTTAGGGACGTATAGAAAGAGTCTGAAACGATACGTACATAGCAGCTTGCGCCGCGAAAATTATCTCAAGCCGCTGGGAGAATGAGAATCTGTTGGGCAAGTCTGAACCGCTCTCAGGGAGAGAAGACATATTGCACGAGTGAATAAAATGGTTGTCACCACAGGCTCTTTATGTGTCAGAGTACCGGCACGCCACTGCGCTGTGAACCCGCATGCCTGTCCCCCAATAAATACGAAATGAATTGGCTTTGAGCGTCTCTTGCTCCCGAGAATACCTTGCGGCTGTTTCACGGTAGCAGCGTATTCCCCGCATTCAACTACATCCAGATTTTTAGCCATGGGGAATTCATGACCCTTCATCGCAGCTGTGCGCTTGACAGCGTAATGACAGGTAGCAGCGTTTGAGAACGTAAAGATCCTCTTTACCAGTCACATTAATACAATCGGGGGTTCAGATAGCTCCTGGAACTGTGAAGGGTATCTAGCGTTCGATCTGTTATACGTTAAATGGTCAACAAAATATAGTATACGATGAACTGGCCTCTGCGGCTTCGGAATACGCCGGGTAGACTTTTCGCCATGAGGTGCATTGCCCTGTTCTCGTGGCAGCTAGGCGCTCGACACCATATGTCAGGTGCCAGCATAGGCGCTTGCTCCTCAGGCTGCAACCCCTGAAAAGGCCGTGACCGTCACGCTCGCTGAGCCCTCAGGTCTGCACCGATTGCATAAACGTGGAGAAAAACTATAACGGCTTTTGCATGAGGTGTCGGCGTTCAATCTGTATATCGCATGGTCAACAAAACATAGGTGGACAGTGAACGAGCAAATTGAACGCACCGGCCACCGATATTGGAGGCACCCCGCCTCTCTTCCTCCTGTATGACCCATCTAACAGTCGTTGAGGTTGACTGAGAGGAATAGAGAGCCATCGCCCGGTCGAGCCAACGTCTATCAGTTTGCTGTTAGTGGCATCATCCTCGCTGATGATCAACTTGAAAGCAGGTTTGCCCACATACAAGGTGTCTTTCAAAGCCACTTTTGCGAAGTCCATGCCAAGGATCCGGAAATATCTACGATGAGCAAGTCAGAAATTCAATCGTGGATCGACAACACCGCGAACACGGAAAGCGTCGACTCTGGCTATGAAAATGAAGTCCGGTAGCGGGATTGCGGCCCGAGCGATTGGTAGGTCATTGGAATACGCCCAGGCTCATCCGAATCAATTAGATCCAATAGCTCGTGAGCTCACTACAGATTATCTGTAATGATGCTGGGGAGAAAAGGGTAGAATCGAAACGCAGGATATTTTTCCCGCTACCCTAAGGTAAGAAGCGGGTCTTGTAGGGCCCCCCCGCGACCACTCGATCGTCGGAAAAGTGTTTCAGGCAATGGAGCCGTTTTACGGGCCAGGCGTTCTAGGTTGGGCGGCCAATTCATCTGCACGATTGCTGTTGTACCATGTTTGGTATCAGCACTAGGTATGAGCCCTATCACTAACAAAAACAAAACAGGGAACTGGAATACTAAGTGGACGAAATTGTTGATGCACAATACGATAAACAAGGAAAATTGTGGTACAAGATTCGATGGATAGGAGGTAGTGAAGAGGAAGAGACATGGGAACCAAGTGAGAACTTACAAGACAGCCGCTTTGGATTGATGGGAGCAAGCAAAGGGTGGCTCGTGCTATCAACGCGATTTCTACCAATACTGAGTCGGAATGATCCAGCTCGTCACTGTCGAGTATATGGGAAAAGAGTGATGGGGTCGGTGACTGGTGGCTGAATTTCCGTTGAGCATAAGCATAAGGAGTACAACCATCCGTGTAATGAGTGCCGCTGCAAATGAATTCATATCACATTGTCGGTAGCGGGCTTCGGCCATTCATTGGCCACTACAGAACTTATTCATTAAAACTACGGAGGGCTGACTCTCTCCGAGGATCGGTCGGAGCACCGGAGCCAGACGGTCCGCTGGAGGATTGACGGTCTGGGTGTGGAGAAGATCGCAACGTCGACTCGGATGTTGAAACGTTGAAGTGCATCCCCCCGCATCCTTTGAAGTCGTTCTTTCCTCAGCTGCAACGCACATTCGTTAAGAGCGGCAGGGATTCTGCTACCTCGAGCTCGAGCATTCGAGCACGAGCAGCGAGAGGGTTGGATGATGATGAAGCATCAAGATGCTCGAGGCTAGGGTGGATTCTGTTGTCACCGAGCCAGTTGCCACGATTCACGCCAGTGAGGATGGGTCCGTCGTGACAGCGAGCTCCATCGTCGCTCTTGCATTTATTTCTTCAGCGGCAGGACAAATGTTGGAGAGAAGGCCGGGGATTCATGCGTTGAATTAGCTGATCTCTCGACCCTTGAGGAGTGTTCACGGAGGTATGTGAACGTCCGAAGAGCATTGTTCGACGGCGGTTGGAGCTAGAGATTTGATAGTCGCACTGTCTGACGATCGAGAGGGTTTGCGGTCTACCATCAGCTTGTACGTGAGCATGGGTCTTGTCTTGTCTGCGACTCTGTCGTTCCTGATGTCGACAAGGAATTTCTGGGTGGTGAATGTCTCCAACGACGATGGTACTTTGTCTACTCTACTTGGAGTGCTGGTGGCCCGAGAACAAATGTACTGTGTGCCCGATCATTACACCCCGTGCTACATTCCTAGCGAAGCTGGTTCAACCCTACAGTTCCCAGTACTGTAACTCGAAAACGACTTGGGAACAGACCAGGATCCGGGATCCGGGCCCAATATAGGTATTAAACAGGTGGAAGATATCCTTGGTCATCATCATCCTCGTCTAGTCCCAGCGGCGTCAGAGCAACAGGACTTTGCGACACCTGCCGATGAGTTGAGAGTATGGGGCTCGACGGACCCGCCATTTGCTGCAAACTCTCCCCCTTTTCATCCTCATGATATCCAGAAGATTGAAAGTTGAATCTATCTGAACCTTCTTTCTCTAGCATTTCATTCATAGCTCCTTGCTGTGCCCCGCCGGAGGAAATAGAGACTCGGAGGACAGTCTGCAGCCCGTCATGATCGAAGGGTAACTGACCGTGCTTACGGTGATAGTTCCTTGAGACCCGGTGATCGTGTTGGTGACCTTCGTTTTGAACAACAGGTTCGGGCATAGCCCCCCCCCGTGATCAACTGCGGGCGAGTTTTGAAGAAAAGGAGGACATTGAGAAAGCCACTGAGAGAAAACAAACATGTCGCGAACGTAGAGGCTTGAATCGGCACATCATAGTCCGAGTAAAACATCCAACGTGTGACGCTGAATGGGAAGACACAGATGAAGTAGACAGCGGGATAACTGGATGCAAAGAGGGTCGGTCAGAGAGTGTGCTGCAATTGGCAATTGAGGTTGATACCGACAAGAGAAGCTGTCGAGCTATTTGCTTTGCTGCATGCTTTTCTTCGCTGTCGTCTTGGGCAAGCTTGGGATGGATGCGGTCTCTTGACACCCAGCGAAATCGGAACCTTCCTTCAATTGCAACATGTCCACAAATGACCAAAAAGTCGATCCCATAGAACACGATGGTCAAGACGAGGATTGTCCACATCCAAACGTACTCGCCGAGAAGCTGCTCCGCCTTGTAATCTTTAGTAATCCAACACCCTGCGAATGAACGGTCAGCCTAGGCCTTGAAGTACTCGGGATGTGACAAGACTACTCACATAACCCGACTGGGCCAATGATTTCAAGGCCACTGACTCCGATAGTCACACCAACGATAAATGCAACAATGGTAAGAACTCCAAAGGAAAGGTACTTGGCAATGTGTACGGGGGCATTCCACTGCAAAACCAATATTGCAAACGTGTGGAGCGTAATAGCCTGAAAGAGTTGTCAGGTCCAGACATCTCTGACAAGAAATGAAGGTGATCTGCGTCGGACATACGAGAGTGCTGTGGTTCATAGAGGGTCAGCAACGACGTGGGCGGATTGAACATGGTGAAACGCACCTCCAGTCGATGATGTTAGTCCCAATTAGCTGAACCATACCCTGCGCGTAGCAGATAGCTGACGGTGCGGTGATGAACTAGGTAAAATTAAGGCTTAAGAGATATGTACGCTCCCTAGAGAAAACAGCGACTCTCACAGTGTCTTTCGCCCATTTCAGAGTCATGATTTTTCCTGGTCTCCTTTAGTGGCTGCTCCTTGTGGATAGGAAAGCTGGAAGCAACGTACCCGTAGCACGCAGGGATTCCCCCAGCATTAAGGTGAGGAAAAGGCTCGAATCACATGCGTCTGGAGGTGTGAGTCCAACTGCATTCCATCTACGGATTCGAAGGATGGTGCGATACTACTCGCAGTTGGGTTAAGCATTCAGAGGGAGGAATTCGTCGGGAACCACTGCACTGACAAGCTTGTAGACAATGAGAACCAGTATGCTGATTCCTGATAGCCTAAGTATGAGGAAGCGGTTAGGGACGAATAAGAAGGGTTTAAATTGATACGTACGCAGCAGCTTCCGCAGCGAAGATGATTGCCACCTGTTGGGAGAACGAGAAAACGTGAAGTGATTCTGAGCCACCCTCAGAGAGCGATGAAGACATGATTCACGGGTGAATGAAATGATACACCACGGCTCCTTATATGCCAGAGTACGAGCACGCCATTGCCGCATGTTCCCGAATGAATTGAGGGTCTCTTGGTCCCGAAGCGTTGCAAGCTGCAGCTGTCCCTCATCACTAAGAGGCGGTACTCCCGCATTCGACTCCATTCAGGTTTTTTTGGCCATGAGATCTTAATTCGTTGCAGCTGTGCGCTCGGCAACCTGACGACGGATACCAGCATTTGAAACGGTTGAGCACTGTACTAGGGTTCACGGCAGTTGGGCGCTCTACAGCATGTTATCAGGTGAGGCTGAGGTGTCAGCAATAAGCATGGGGGGATCAATTGTACTTGCAACCCTTGAAAAGGTGGTGACTCTCGCGCTCACTGGTACTGAGCCCCCACTGGCAGGCCGTACTAGCAGCTCAAACGTCGATAAAAGACTGAAATAGCTCCAGGATGAGGTATATTATTTATCCTGCCTATCAACAGATACTACCATGATACTGCACAATTAACTAGCTGTTACTACACCTACTCGCCTTTCCTCTCATTCTCCTCAATTCAGCCATCGTTCACATTGACTGAGGGAATAGAGAGCCATCGCCATCGCGTCCGAGCTCGAGTCAACGTGCTCCCCGGCGATCAAAGCAGGTTTCTCACATATTTCCTAGCCAATATTTCTCCCTTTTCTGTTCATCTTCCTCGTCATCCTCGTCAAAGGTGCCTCCGAAAGCCACATTCGCGAAGCTCAAGGCCAAGGAGCCGGAAACGGCTACGATGAGCAAGTCAGAAATTCAATCGTGGATCAACAATACCGCGAACACGGAAAGCGTTGACTACAGTGATGAAAACCAAGTCTGGCAGCGAGATCGCGTCCTGAACGACTGGGATCGGTCTCTGGAATACGCCCAGACGCAGCTTTTGACGAACAAGACTAAGGTCCGCGTACAGTTCCTTCGAGAGGAGTTGTTGTCGCTCGCAAAGCATGCAGGTAGGGGTCGCGATCGCTCGCTAGTGCCTGTCTGATAGAATCTTGATAGACCTATCGTTGAGCCAGATGCTGGACGTGTTTCGTCTGCTGACGTTGACCTATCCGCGATATAATGACAATCAGTCGAGAGACGCGGTGGAGGAAGTGGGAATGGCCCTTGTCAAGCGTGACGAAACCAGCGAGAGCAAGTTCGGGGTCGCAGAGCAGATTCTCGGCTGGTTATCGAACGAAGTCGGGCTGTACGTCAAACGGGGAATCGCAAAGTGAGTACATCGTCAAATAGTGCAAGGATCTGGGCTCATCATCGTGAAGCTCATACGCACCCTCCAATCTTTTCGTTCTGCTGAGCTGGTCTTGTGGATTGTACACGACTTGCATGAAGCATAATCCCGATTTCGCAACGTCCAACTCCTTCCGCGTTCTCGTGGGATCCATGGCGTTTTTGCTGGATATGTTGACCGAGTCTACCGTCGCAAAGCCATCCATAAAGCATGGTGGACTGGTACGCGTCCGTCGGGCTTTACGATCAGCAGGCAGCAAGGTTCCGACCGTCATCTCCACCCTTCTCGCTCTGTCGAAACCAAGCCAAATGCCGCTCAGATTCGTTAATCTCGTAGGCGTCAGTACTAGCGTGCTTATACGCCTGAAACACGTCCCAGAAGAACCCGCTTCGCGACTACCTGCAGATCTAAAGGATTCCATTATTTCCCTCTATACAACCCATATCCTCATGTCCAAAACAGCGCTTTCCGAACACATTCCAGACTCGCTCAACGATTTCATCTCTACCTTCGTTACTGCCGAAGACTTTACGAAAGCCATACTCCCAACACTGGAACGCGCCCTGCTTCGCTCGCCCGAGAATTCCCTGCCTCTTGCCACCAAGTTCTTCTCCGCATATCCCCACCCCCTTGATAATGAATCCTTCAAAAAGGCGGTCACCCAAGCTGTCAACAGCAGCAAGTCGAACAACGTCGCCGTGCGTACCAATTCCATCCAAATGTTCAAGGCCATTTTGGAAACCAACAAAACTGCGTCGGAAGCCGCGCTATCCGAATTGCTCGCCCTTCCCAAGACAGGCAAGACTGCCGGTCCTGACCATCGTATTGCTTTGTACACCATGCTAGGATATTTGCCTCCCGACACGAACATTTCATCATCTCTCATCCAGTCTGCTTCTCCGCTACTCACCAAAGAAACAAACGAAACGGCTACGTCTACACTCGCCGCGGCCCTGCCATCCCATATCGTGTTCCTTCTGCGCAACTCGTCAGTCCCAGCGGAGGTCAGCCAGCTCATTGCGAAGGAACTCGGAAATACCAAGCCAGCGGTTCGGCGAGCGTTCGCCACGCTCATCGGATCCGTCTTTTATTACCACGAAGATCTGCTGGAGACCGATGCCGGGGTGAAGTTTGCGAAGGCTGTGACGTCTGCTTTACAGAATTCTCTCAAGACCATCTCCACGAATGCCTTAACCGCACCGGGAGGGCCTATCGAAGGGTATATTGCCTTGGCTGTACTTCTTGGGCCTCTCTCTCGGTCTGGGAAATTCGGTGAGTCCTCGTCTTCGCTACTTCGGCCACCACTTACAGTCGATGTAGGTGATGTGATTCAGAAAGATGCGGTCATCAGCTCGTTGGTTACCAGTTCGACAAAGCAGCCCTTCTTGCTCTGGGACAAGGTGTATCAAAAGCTCACGGACACCACCGAAGAGCTTTGGCTCTTGCGAGCTGCGGAGGCTGCTCTCCAGTACTTCGAACCACAAGTCCTCAACAGTGACTCATTGAGATCGCAGTTCGGCCTCATCTTTGTCCACCTCGCTATCGATGGTCATAGTCCGGAAATCAGAAAGCTTGTGAACGAGACAATCGTTCGCCAAAACGCGAGATCGCACAAGCTCACGAACGCAGTGATTCGAGAGGCGTTGACAGCGTTTTTAGCGAAAGGACCTCCGTCGTCAGAGGACCCCGGGGCGTGGACGAAGCATGCTCGTGTTTCGAGCCTTCTCAGTAGCTGCGCAACATTCGAAGAGGCAGTTTCATCTGAAGAGCGAGAGCTTTACGTCGTGTCGTTGCTCGTTATCGGGCACCACCCCTTGACATGTCTGTACAAGATTTGTTCTTCACGCGCTGAATTCATCTCACCCATTTTTAAGGTGCACCTTCACGCCAGACTTGGATCGATTTGTGCCAGAAAGCAAGCTTGGATCCCCTGGACCTGATCGTCAAACATCTGGGCAAGTTAGTGGAACTGGTCGTGTCTGGGACGAAGGCCGATCCGAAGGTGTGTCTATCTGTCCTAGGCTGCTTTTTGGTGTGTACTGAAATCTCAATAGTCCAGGTTCGACGAGGCTGCCTATGCCGCTACCACCACCCTCACTTTCATCGCGCCCTCGTCTACAATCCCAGAGGCCATCAAACAGATTGAATCCGACCTCGACGCGTCAGTCGTCGGTGCGTTCACTGATCTTGATATCGGGGTGTGGATGACGCCTGCCGACACGACTTATGTGGATGGTGAGCTCGGAAGAATTATGATTATTTAGATCCAGCACTGATACATCTATCCTAGTTTTGTCGTCAAAGACCGATCAGCGACCAACAAAAGGCAAAGAAGCAGACATCGCCAAGTGGGAAGAAGAGGTTCGGAAATCCATCGCATCCAAAAAATCGGCTGCTGCTAGCTTGACTAAACAACAACAAGCTGCGGTAAACGCTCAACTTGCAAAAGAGGCCACAATCCGGGAGAATATCGCTCGCGTAAAGAGAAATCTCGAGCGAGGTTTGCACCTTGTCCAAAGCATCGTTGCCGCTGGTAGCGAAGAGCTGCGTCTCCATATCTCAAACCTCATCCAGCTCCTATTGAAGGGGCCACTTCGTGGTGGATCTTTCTTGGTTGGGCCGTTGGCGTTTGAGACGTACCTGGTTGGTTCATTCCCGCTCCATTCCTTTGAAGACATGAACTGATATGGTTCCAGGATCTATCCAAAGTGGCATCTGATCGCCTCGATGTATACCGAAAGCTGCTTGGGATTGCAGTGCTCCGATGCAACGAGGTCCTCGCAGTTCCTCAAGACTTCCAATCCGAAGCACTGAACGGTTCGTATGCCACCCATTTTCGATGTCTAGTGGCTCATCATTCAATTCCGTACACCCTCCAGGCTTGGTGCTTCGCGTTCTGTACCGACTACGTTTCCTTTCTGAGCAGACGCCTTTGGATGCTGCGACATTCTCTTATGCCTTCCCATTGCTTCAAAACGTTCTCGCCTCGGGCGGCGTCCAACCAACGGATGAAGACGAAGCTTTAGAACAAGTGTCTCTCGCCCTAAGTGTCATCAAGTTCCATTCGGGAGAGTGTGAGTACGCGGATATCAATTAGAAACATCTAGATCTGACGGCTCCTCCTAGTCCATGACGTTGCGTTACCAAGACTGGAGACTCTGAAAGCGCTTGTTCAAGTCGTTCGAACGCAGCTCAGACTGAACAAGGAGGCTTCGTCGGCAATTATTGAGCTAGGAGAAGCTATTCAAGTCAGTGTAACTCGGCAAGAGGTTGATGTGCTACTCAAAGCAACGCTCTCGCAAGAAACGCATGCCCGGAATGCTTTCTTGCAAACTTTGCAGGTAATCTTTCCGTACTTCAGCCGACACGAGTAGTGCTTATATACAACTTGCCCTGCAGCCTTTCGATTTGACCGATTTGGATCGCAATTGGTCATCGGAGCTCTGGATTGCTTATCATGACGAGGATGAACAGAATTCTCGACTCGCTCAACGACTGTGGGAAGATAACGGCTTGGACGTTCCTGACGACTTCCTGGATTCACTCTTGCCTTACCTCGGTATGTAGTACGGCATATACTTTCGAGATCAAATATTTACCTGTAACTCTAGAGCATGAAAATGCTTATGTTAGATCTAGTACTGCGGTGGCTATCGCTGAGGCCGTTGAACAAGTACCTCAAACTGCCAAGCAAGCAATCGGCAATTTGCGTGCATTCTATCGTGAAAAGGCCAAAATTCTCGCTCCCGAATTCGACCAATTTGTGAGTAGTTGCTGTTGGTATGCACCACACGTTCTCATGTATTTTGTAGGGCATGGTCGTTGCCTCAAGCCTCGACAGGTCTGATCCTTGGCCCGCTCGGCTTGCAGTCGCAACCGCATTCGAAAAGCTCGCGCCACTCTTCCCCGAAGACGAACTTGAACCCTTCTTTTCGTTCCTCATCAAGGAGGAAGCTCTTGGAGACCGTGTTGCTGAAGTGCGCCGTGGCATGCTCAGCTCCGGAGTTGCCGTCATTGACTTGCATGGCGACAAGCGGCTTGCTGCGTTAATCTCCGTGTTCGAAAGTCATCTCGCTCGTCCATCCACCACCGAGACGGAGGATCATATCAAGGAGGCCGTGATTATTCTGTTTGGTCGGGTGGCCCGTCATTTGGATGCTTCAGACGCTCGTATTTCCAAGATCGTCGATCGACTGGCTGAAGCGCTGAAGACGCCGTCCGAGCAAGTTCAGTTGGCTGTCGCCGAATGTCTTTCTCCTCTGGCACCGCTTATACGGTCACGTTTACCATCGCTTGTGGATCAACTCTTCCAGGATCTTTTCCACGGGGAGAAGTACGCCGTTCGGAGGGGTGCAGCTTACGGGCTTGCAGGTGTGATTAGAGGCACCGGAATATCAGGTCTGAAGGAGTTCAATGTCATCCGACGCCTCGAGACTGCGGCGGAGGAAAAGAAACACTTCCAATCACGACAAGGTGCCATGTTCTCCTTTGAAACCATGTCCAGCACATTGGGCCGACTCTTCGAGCCTTACGTCACCTCCGTTCTGCCTCACCTTCTGTCGTGTTTCGGCGACGCAACGGCGGATGTTCGAGAAGCGACGCAAGACGCGGCTCGTATCATTATGGGAAACCTCTCGGGATATGGTGTCAAGCTCATTCTTCCCACCTTACTCGAAGGTCTCGACGAGAAGCAGTGGAGGAGTAAGAAGGGATCCATCGAGCTGTTGGGTATGATGGCGTATTGCTCGCCTCGACAACTATCACTATCTCTCCCCATCATCATTCCAAGGCTGACGGATGTTTTGACCGACTCGCATGCTCAAGTGCGCACTGCGGCAAACAAGAGCTTGAAGCAGTTCGGTGAAGTTATCAGCAATCCAGAAATCCAAGCACTTGTTCCTGTCCTTCTCAAGGCGCTGGTAGACCCCGCAAGGACGCAGAGCGCATTGTCGTCGCTTCTCAAAACCTCCTTCATGCATTACATCGATCATTCATCTCTCGCATTGGTCAGTGTGTTTAGCTACTTTCTAAATCCTGTCACTGATCTCGTATAGGTCGTGCCTATCATTGAGCGTGGCTTGAAAGAACGAGGATCAGAGACCAAAAAGAAGGCAGCTCAAATTGTCGGCAATCTTGCTTCCCTCACCGACTCGAAGGACTTCGTGCCGTACTTGGATGAATTGCTACCAATGGTGCATCAAGTATTGGTCGATCCCGTTCCCGAGGCGCGTGCCACCGCTGCCAAGTCCCTCGGCACTCTCGTAGAGCGTCTAGGGGAGGTCCACTTCCCCGATCTCGTACCTGGCCTCCTCAGGACGCTCAAGACCGATACCTCTGGCGTGGATCGACAAGGTGCTGCCCAAGGCCTTAGTGAAGTCCTATCTGGTCTTGGTATGGAACGTCTTGAAGGGCTGCTTCCCGATATTCTGGCAAATGCAAGGTCACCCAGAGCTACCGTGCGAGAAGGTTTCATGTCTCTGCTCGTTTATCTTCCCGCCACATTCGGGACCAGATTCTCTCCTCATCTACCCAAGATCATCCCACCAATCCTCAGCGGTCTCTCAGATTCCGAGGAATACGTTCGTGAGGCAGCTATGCGTGCCGGCCGAATGGTTGTCAATAACTACGCGACCCGAGCCATCGATCTCCTCCTTCCAGAGTTGGAGCAGGGTATGTTCGATCCTGGCTGGCGTATTCGAGTGGGTCCATTTAGTGTTCCCCAGTATATTATGTTCTCTGACGTATTCTGCACAGCAATCCTCCATTACTTTGGTTGGAGAACTCCTCTTCAAGGTATCAGGTATTTCGGGTAAATCGTCTGAGCTGGACGAAGAAGATGTCGCAGAAGAGGCTACCGCTGTTGAATCCTCGCGAAAGGCATTGCTCGAAGTCCTTGGTGCAGAGCGACGCGACCGTATTCTTGCTGCACTATACCTTGTCCGTCAGGATGGTGTGGTCGTCGTCCGTCAAGCTTCGATACAGATCTGGAAGGCGCTTGTTCACAACACACCTCGAACAGGTTGAGTCTTCCGTTCTCTGAAACCTCGTTTTATCATCCTAATTCCTTGCTTAGTACGAGAAATCCTCCCAGAGATCGTTTCTCAAATCGTCTACCTTGTTGCTGGTGATGAGCCTGAACAACAAGAGGTACACTTTCATACTAATCTTCTGTGCATTGATTTACCTCAATCGTTTTTAGATCGCTGGCAGGACAGTGGGTGAGCTATGCCGCAAGTTCGGAGAGCGTATTCTGGGCGAAATCATCCCTCTTCTCAAGACCAAGTCCACATCCACCGATCCTCGAATTAGACAGGGTGTCTGTCTTACGCTCAGCGAGATACTGTCCGTGTTTTCTCCAAACCCCTGTTCCGCCAGAACTGACAAATCTCCCTTCAGACAAAATGCCACAGAAACTCAACGAGAAGACCACGAGGACGCCATTATCGCCATGGTTCGCGTTTCTCTCGTGGATGACGAAGCTGAAGTTCGTAGTGCCGCTGCTCAAGCGTTCGATATCCTTCAAAGTGAACTGGGCGCCAAAGCAATTGATGAGACCATTCCTACGCTCCTCGAGGCTCTGCGTCAACCTGGTAAAGGGTCTGGCACAGCTCTCCAGGCTTTGCAAGAAGTTATGAGTGTATGTGGACGTTCTTCTTCCTCGATCATTTACCTCAACTATTTCAATAGGTCCGGGCCACCACCGTGTTCCCTGTTCTGATTCCCACATTGACCGCTATTCCGATGACTGTGTTCAATGCTAGGGCCTTAGCGTCCCTGGTGAAGGTTGCAGGCAATGCCCTCAGTCGGCGACTTACTGTCATCCTGGGAGCTTTGGTGAAGGTCATCGAAAGTGATCCGGAACCTGAACTCGCTGAAGCAGCGGATGAGGCTGTGACAGCCATTCTCTCCTCCATTAGCGACGCAGAAGGCTTGCATACCTTGATGATGCTTCTTCTTGGCTGGTGAGTGGCTTCAAGATGGCTATGTGGATGTTCGTTGAACCTATTATCTTAGGGCCAAACACGATACCCCACGAAGAAGGGTCAGCGCCTCCAAACTCTTCGGTACATTCTGCGAGGTTTCCGAACTCGAGATTTCGCTCTACAGAGTCGATTGGATCCGACAGCTCGTATCCTCGTTGGAAGATCCCAATGTCGACGTGCACACTGCTGCATGGAAATCGTTTGACGCGTTCGTTAAGGCCACGCCCAAGGATGAACTCGAGCCATTGGTGGTACCTCTTCGTCGCACTATCGAATCTACTGGTTCGCCCGGAACCACAGTGCCCGGCTTCAACCTTCCAAAGGGCGTTGCCCCGACCGTGCCGATCATTATCGCTGGCCTTACCACTGGCAGCAACGAACAGAGGGAACAAGCCGCATATGCAATTGGAGATCTGGTGGAGAGGACGGAAGAGGCAGCTATCAAGCCTTTCGTCGTTCCCTTCACTGGTCCTCTCATTCGTGTCGCGACACAAGCCACAACCTATCCTCCCGGTGTCAAGATTGCTATCTTGAGCGCGTTGACTACGATGTTGAAGTGTATCCCCGCATTCTTGAAGCCGTTCTTCCCTCAGCTGCAACGCACATTCGTCAAGAGTGCTAGCGATCCTGCGACCTCGAATATCCGAACACGAGCAGCGAAAGGGTTGGGTGAATTGATGAAGCATCAGGCTAGGGTGGATCCCGTTGTCACCGAACTGGTTACGACGATTCACGCCAGTGAGGATGAGTCCGTCACAGCGAACTTGATCGTCGCTCTCGCATTTGTTGTCTTCAGTGGCAAGGCGAATGTTGGAGAGAAGGCCAGGGAGTCATGCATTGAGCTGGTCTCTGAAGCCTTTAGAAGTGTCCACGGAGGTATGTTGGCAATTTCAACCGATACAGCCACTTCTCTGACCTTGTCCTGCAGAGCACTATTCAGCGGCGATTGGTGATCTGATAGTCGCACTGTCCGACAACCCACAGAGCTTGCAGTCCATCATCAGGTATGCTAACGTTGGTCTCGTCTGACTTACCGTCCAGGCTAACCGACCAATGTAGTTCTTACCTTGCTCCTGGAACTAACCCTTCCTCGATATCCTCATATGTCGTCTTGCGTGTGATGGAGTCGCAGATGGATCAAGACTCGGAGTTTTACTCACCGAATGAACCTAATGTCTTCCAGAAGCTCGGTTTGATGAAGAGTGTGGCTCAGAAGATCCTGGAAAATGCTGCCAATGAAAAACCGATTGTTGCACGACCAGCTAGAGAAGCTCGCGATTTTATTCGAGAGTTGGATGATAGCAGTCTAAAAGGCTTGTTCTGAAGTTTCCATGTACATGTCAATGCGCATTATTACATTCTATGCCAAATTCATCTTCGTCTTTTCCATCTCATAACGACCTCCGTATCGAACCCAGTGATTATGGTGTTCAGGGGAAATGGTATAACAGAGCGGCGAGTTAGAATCACTGTCGCCTCGCTTGGACTGTGAACGTAGTGGAGTTACTGTTTTTGCGGTGTACTACGCGGCAATCCATATCCTTCGACTTCAAGTCCCTCGTCTTGCCTAGAACGCGTTGCAGGGTGGTTTCGGCTTCGCCGTATCCTTGGAACTCCAACTCTGCGTAATCGATAGGTTCGCAATTCAGGGTGGCCTCTGAGGATGCCATGTCAGAGAGTGTGTGTGCGTTTGTGAGCCCGCGCCTGGCCATTTCAGCAAAGGCAGAGAAGAAGTCGTCTGCGGGGAACCAATGGTATGAATACCAGAGGAGTGAGACTTGAACTTCTTTCAAGCTCGGTAGCAGCGGCCGCGACGAGGGAGTGTATTTCGAGATGCAGGAAAGCACCTGGGAGAAGGTTTTGTCATTGTGCAATCCCAACTTGAGGTACTTGACTCCAGACGCCTGCTGTAAACAATCGATGAGGGGCTGGGGCTCAGTCGAATACCATGACAGACAGAGGCTTGTTAACTTCGGGCAACGGGAGATGAGGCTAGACAAAGCCTCATGATCTAATGGTTCAGGACGGGCTTGATAGCCGCTGGAGATAATAGTGAGGGCGGTAAGGTTGGGAAGCTGGAAGTGCCTGCCACAACACTCCAGGGTGCGGGGTTGGAGGTTCTACCTGAATCCCCGCCATCTCGATTTTCAGGTCTTTGAGTCTGATCAAAGTGACGTTGGTGATTTCACTGTGAGTAAGCATGCTGCATTCCAGCAAGCAAGACTCGAGATTTGGAAGTCGTCTCATAATGTTGAGGCACTGTTCGATGGGGACGAAACAGTCGGCGCGGGTACCTTCTTGCTCTTCGTAACGAAAGTGTCTGATTGCTGATCCATCCTTGGGGAAGCCCTCTCCAGAAACATGGCGGCTGAGTGTGAGGGAAGTGAGGTCCGTCAAGCCTTGGAAGACGGTTGGAATGGGGTTTTGCCCGTGGTCCTGTGGGTCACGAACGGTTAAATGGCGCAGCCGTCCCATTTTGCCCTTCGCTCCATGAAGTGCGTTCCAGTGGGGCGCACCAATGCATAAGAAGAAGAAGGCCGATTTCCATCGATGAGCCTGGCTTGCTAAGATGCCGAGGGCTTGTTCATTGCAAGGCAGTCCCCAGAAGGCGGCTCTGGAGCTGGAATTTGGGTGCTCCAAGACAGCGATTGTTAGATCGCAGTTTGCGGATCTCTCCAACCACAAATTTATGAGGTCAACTTTGGATCGAGGTCCTAGAACAAATCTAATAGTGGACCATATGTTCGGTGTCGTGATGACAGCCTGCCTCCATGATCGACAGATCTGGGTGAGAAGCAAGGGCCCCTGTTGAGGGTCGAAGGTGTCCGGTATCTTGGTGGTAAATTTCCGGGGGTATTTCACAGGGGCACCTTTGGGGTACCTTGCGAAAATCTCGGAGAGGAGATCGGGATATATTCTTCGGGCAGGGGATAGAAGTGCGCGATGGTCATCCGCGAACGATTTGAGATGATCTCTTCGTGCGGCCAGCTTGGAAAAAATGGATTCTAAATATTGGAGTTCGTTGTCAACATCGGAAAGGCATCGTTTGATATCGTCTGCCTCCATCGAAGAGGGGACTTGGTTTGTCCCAAGGAGTTCAGGTACCGGAGAGATACGGTCTGTGGTGCTCAACCGCGCCAGTTGGACCTCGCATGCTGAGCAGAATAGGTGAGCCATGATATCTGCAAGTAGATATTCGCCTTTTCTGTCCCTTTTCACCTGGATTTGGATGTAAGGACGCTAGTACTTGGTGGTGGCGATCTAGAAGAAACTGGGACTCAATGGCAACTCAATGGGAGTCGAGCGGACATCAGCGCACTGCCACAGCATTCATGGGCACATGGTGTAGTTGGTTATCACGCTCGCTTAGCATTATGCGTGTATGGTCTGCGAGAGGTGTTGGGTTCAATTCCCAATGTGTCCAAATCTTTTGGTTCCCAGGTCTTTCTTATAACCGAACGATCACTACGTTCCGACAATTACGTCTAATTTTTCGCATTTATGGGCCCTCTCAAGCAGCGAGCAGGATTTCTTCTCTTCACCCAGTCACTCGTGTCAGATTTTGTAAGCCTTAGTGGCTAAGTGGCGCGCGTAGTGGACCGTCAGGACCGAGGGGGGTTGTATTATTTCTCCTCCGCATCTCAATGGCGGACACACGAAGAAACCCGAGGACAGCATCCTAAGTGTCTTCTTCAAAGAAGCAATTAGATAAAGATGATGGCTATACCGAATCCGAGCATGGAAACGATGGCGAAAGTAGGTGCATACATGCTATGGCCAAAGAATGGGACGCCCGACGTGCTGCTGCTCGGTCCGCTCCAGACGCACAGAAAGAATTTGAAGCTTGGAAGGGAGGTAGAGCAGAGATGCTCAAGTCGATGACTGGCGTAAGTTGCTCATGGTTGTCAACCGTCGCATCATTCACCGAGATTTTGCGGTTGGCTCTCACAGATGCTCCCAATATACACGAAATGGCAAAAGAATACGAAAAGCAAAAANTTGGCGCAAAGCAGTATGTGTATTCAGAGCCTAGGATGCTAAGACGGCTTTTCATTAGAGTCGCAATTTTAGGTATCTTACTCTCGGACTCTTAACCGGCCACTGGTGGTCTCAGACCACTACATTCAGACACTAAATTTTCCCTTGCAACCCCAGAAGAGACGGAGAAAGCGAGGCAGCATACTCACTCGGTTAGAGCGTCTGTTGAGGCACGGTCATATAATCATTGCCACGATGTCTTTGAGAAAGACAAGGCGGAGACTCTGCCAGTTATTTTGGGGTCATCCCAAAGAGAAGTACGATATATATGCCCTCAGACTACAAACGAATGCTAATTTCAGTTTCATTTTCATTTTCCGCATAGACACAGGATATTGTGCGCCAAGAGTGCCGAAGATTACATCATGATTAGTATTGCCCCGAGAAGCTCGACGCACCCATACGAGATTCCCTGGCCGCTACATGCTATACTAATAATTCAGGCGTTTTTCGGTTCGATGAGCTTCAGGTTCATATGCAAGACCAGTATATTCAAGTTATGAGTCCATTCCACAAGGACCATAATCGCTGACGAGATTCTCTATACCGTAACCCAGGCCCGCACCCAGGGCGAGATTACACAGTCGACTTGGACTTACTCCTGGGACGTTGACACAGCGACGGAGAGAGAATGTATGTACATACGGCTTCTATGCTATGGACTCTTCGGTTTCGAACAGATGCAATAAAATGGAAAAAGGAATGGACACATTGGGAATTGAACCCAACACCTCTCGCAAGTCAGATAATGCTAAGCGAGCGTGATAACCAACTACACCATGTGCCCGTATGCCTATGTTGCCGCCGTATTCCACTCCCAGGATTATGTTGCATCCCGAGCTTGTTGCAAGCTTGATACTCCCACCACCATGGCAAGTCATTTTCCGCTACTGTCTAAAACTAACCGTATTCCCTCCAAATCAGAACTCCTTGAAATTGAGCAATTGCTTGCTCCAGACGAGTCCAAGCTAGCCCATTTGGATCTTGACCTCAAAGAAGCTGAGGCGAAAGTGACCAAGTTGAAGCAAGAGAGGAAAGCGATTCTTACGAGGGTTCAACCTCTTAGAGCTATCACCTCTCTTATTCGTCGATTCCCTCAAGAGATATTGGAGCGTATCTTCGCACGTTCACTGCCTGCTGATGGATACAGCACCTTTAGCCCTGCCGACTGTCCCTTGATACTCCTACGCGTGTGCAGAAGATGGAGAGAAATCGCAATCAACACCCCGCAATTGTGGTCATCATTCGAGGTCACTATCCCCATCCATCTTTGTTACGTCCCCAGTAATCCTCCAAATCCTAAACACCAACTTAGAGTTGCATCTTTCCTTGGTGAAGTCGACCGATGGCTCGAGCATTCTGCAAACCACCCACTTTGTATTCGCGAGCCCGGAGGACCATCTACTTCATCCGCAGCAAACGCTGCCCATATTCTGAGCGAAATCAGCACAAAGCTCGTCACGCGTTCAAGCCGATGGAAGTCCGTTGATTTCGACCCCTTCCCATTTGTCCTCGAAAAGATGGCGCACCTGGGTACCACACCTCCACCCATCCTCACCAACCTTCGGTTGGCCAACTACGTCTACCCTGTCATAGATCACGCGGACCGGATCGATGGCCAATGGTACTTCCAGTGTAGTGGTCTCTTGACTGCGCCGAATCTCAAGAGCCTACACCTCCGGAATTATCACGGTCAAGACTATCCTTACAACTTCACCCAACTGCCAGTCAGTTGGTCGAACCTCACTTCCCTATCACTCGGTACCACGGCCAGCTACTTTTTCAGGTTTACTTTTTATCAAGATATCCCTCTCTCCATGTGGGTCGATATCCTCCCCATCTTCCAGCAATGCACCAACCTGCGACAGTGTTCCCTGATGTTACCGTCCGATCGGGGTGAAATCTCTACCCCAGGCATAGGTGCAACCGTCCCGAATCTCCAGGCTCTACATCTATCGGGGTGCAGCGAGGCCATAGATCGACTGCTACAGTTCATCGACACGCCGTGTATTCGAGAATTGCACTACCAGCCTCTGCATTCCAAAGTTGCAAGACCAGGTTCACCGCTGACTCCCCGACCTCCTCTAACACTCAACTCTTCCCTCGTCTCGTTTTTACAGAAGCATGGGGACCAAGTCGGGGTCCTCTCTTTCAATCTTCCCCCCTCAACTCCAAACGAGATATTTCGGACATGTCTGGTTAGCACGTCGTCTTTAAAGCAGCTCACTATCGGGAGCGAATTCCGAACGCAGACATTTCAACCCCGTCCCCCAACGCCCGATGTCACCTTACCTTTGAACTCGGAAAACGACTTCATCTTTACCGACTTCCATCTTCACTTGTTGACACCCAAATCGAGCCCAGAGGATTACCTCTGCCCCCACCTCGAGATCCTCAGGTCGAACATCAAAGCCCGAATTACAGAGGGCGCGGTCCTTTCATTCCTCAACGCAAAGCTTGAGCAGTCGTCCTCCGGCAACTTTTCGAACGGAAGAAGCAGATTTCAAGAATTGTCTATTGAAACTATCCAACTCGACGGCCCATCTGGTGGGATGAGTGATGCTGACGGAGACGGTCCGTGGCAAGCCATTCGAGACGCGGGCGTGCGATTACATTTCTCCAAAACTGATTATTATATCCCCACACGACCCAGTACGACTGGCTCTGGTCTCGGATACGGTACAGACTTTGGATACTGAGATGTTTGCGAGCTCTTCGACCGATCGAGCAATGAATATCATTTACTTATTTTTCGTCCAGGATACACTGTTAACGAACAGTTGTTTAGTTCGTTGATTGGTGCCACAAGAGGAGGGGGTTAGGTGAAGCCGCCTTCATGTTCCCGTTCCAATCGCTTTCTGTTGTCGGCCGCCCAAACGCGACCAAAAGTTTAGGAATAACCAGTGGATGACCGTTAACTTAGAAAGGACTTAACCCCTCCAAGCCAAAAAGCCTGTGATCGATTTGGAGAACACGTTCACCGAAAACGGACCTAACCCCTTCAAGTGGATGACACGTTCACCTAGAAAGGACTGAACCCCTCCAAGTGATATCGAGGTCGGGGACGGTGCGCAACGCATGCTGCTTTACGTTTTAACGTGTTCCAAAACCAACAACTGTATAGTCGACGGTAACGCAATGGCATCTGCCACTGGGCAGGATATCGTACATGGAATAGCAACAGAAGTATGTAACACGTATCTTGGCAAAGCGACGGAGATGGAGACAGTCCGCTGCAAGCTATTCGAGAGGCAGGCGTGCATGCGATCGCATTTCTCCAAAACGGGACTATTATACCCCACACGACCCCGAGGTCGAAGACGGTAAAGGCACTGGATATTGGGACGTTTGTGAACGCTTCGACAGATCGAACAATAAATATTGGTTTTTTCCTTCCACGAGGTACAGCGTGATTCAGACTGTCACTGATCAAGTTATTGCTCTACTACTACACTCGACAACCCACACCAGCTTTAGCTGAATCCTACTTTCATGGACGTTGCAATACGGCGGCCTATCAGCCATCTTTCGAGCGCCGTACTCGAGGAAATCTTCAGTAATTCAGCGAACACCTACATGCCAGGGTAAGGAACCAGCCGTGAAAGACGTGAGACTTGAGCCCGGAGGATATGAGGAAGTTTCAAATTCTTGGAGCGTACTTTTTGCAAACGATCCTCCCATAACCTCTATCGAAACCTTTCCCCAGGTTGCAAACATGACATTGGCCGACCGGTCTTTGCTTTCCTTGCTAGAAGTAGGAGTATATTAGCTCGGCATGTAGCTGCTTGCCAGGCATTGAACGGAAGCTGATGTTACTCACCTTGAGAGTATACAGTCCACAGGCGTTGCAAAGGACACTATTGCTGGGTCCATATCTCCACCTCGATGCGACTGTGGTTAAACAATTATAGCACTCCCTCAAGTGCTGGTCGGTTCTGCCATCTTCTTCGATGGCCTCACCTAACTTCCCAGTGGGCGTTGCGGTGGAGGGAATGGAGTTGAGCGGCCTTTTAGTTACGACTGTGTTTCGCCTAGCCTTGAGCGCGGTTTGCTCTCGATCCATGGCGTTGGGTTCGGGTTGCGTGCTGGATGAAGGTAAGGCAAGTCTCTGAAGGCATGGGCCCTGTCGGATGTCGTTCATTACAGCTCGAGGGAAATGACGCCCAGCGGGAATTAGGTACTGCGGCTGAGTCGGCGAAGATATGGAATGGTGGTGGGCGTCGACCGCCTTGATCAGCTCACGAACCGGAGGCAGGACTGTGGGTGCATTTTGCACGTAGCATGTTGGTCGACATGGAGCGATATCTGCACTATACCGTTCTGCTCTCGTCTCGGCATTTTCAAGGTCCAAAGCTTCGGTTGATGGTACCATCGAAAGGGCATCTATATTGATATCGACTCTCCTCTCCGGTTTTCTTTCAGCCGCGGAAAGACCTTGTGAGTGTACGAAATTGACAATCAATGGTGCATACTCACCGTGAAGAATTCGTATAGCGTGCCGGAGAGTCTGAAGGTCGGCCGAGAAATGATGATGGCCGCTCCTGGATGGTCATACCGAGCAGACGAGGCTCAAGATAAGAAATGTATCAGAGAAAGGGAAAGGTTGTCTGGTTAGTAGTTACCCAGGGGGGTGTTGGGTATGACCTCCCTCGCCGCGCTTAAATATCTGCTGTTATCCAGCAACCCCTCAAGTCCAAGTCGCTGGTGCGCAGCCACCAAAGCTAATTTACAAATGCGATGAGATTCAGCATCACAAGAAAGTTACATCTTAACCCTTATAAGGTCTTACCCTTTCGTCCGTGCTATTGCACAGCCATTATGAAGTCCACTTCGTCGGTTCTAATGAATAAGCTTTCAGGCCCAAGGCCTCGTGAGTTGGTTGCTGTTACTCAGCGACTCCTGGAAATGCAGAAGCAAAATTCCGACAGCCCTTCATCGACATCGACCTAAGAAAGCCAGATCCACGGGCGGTCTTGTTACGGCGAGTGATATCGAAGGCGCTAACAATTTCGGTTTACGTTTGTACGATTTCCAAAACTGACAACTATACCCGACGGCTACGGAATGAGATCTGAGATCTGAGAGCAGGATTGTATAAGGAATAGCAAAAGAAGAAATACATAGATACAATACAATGCAAAAAGTCCACCCATCTCAATATTGATAAACCCCGGAGGGGCGGAGCAGAGCAAAGTTGGGCGCACCAGTTAGACAGAAAACGGTGCCCAAGCCTCCACCAACCCATCCGCCGCCTTAGTCACCACAGCCCACTCGGGCAAAAACGTCAAAACCTCCTCAAGAGCAGGTATCTTCGGCCTCCTGTCCTCTTGAATCGACCCATTGTCAATCATCGCACTCTCATACTCCACCCATTCACACGCGATCCGTCCAGAAAGCTTTCCGTCCTCTTCGTCTGTATCGCCCAATTTGGTCGGCTCCCAATCAATATCCACAACCCACTTCTTCTCCCAATCACGACTCCACAGCCTCAATTCCTTCAATCCCGTCTTCTGATCGACAGGGTACCCAGGCTGCATACCCTTCGACCCTCCTTCGACCATGTATCTGATCACCTTGACTCCAGAGTCGGATGGGGAATCAAAGTAAATACGGCAGTTTCGAGTGTTCCGGCCTTGNATGGTGAGTTTAGCTGAAGCCCAGCTGGTACGCGTCACGTCGGCTTTGAACCATGAAGCGCCGCCGTCAACGGCGGGAGCCGATGGTGTCGTCACACTAGAGTTGTTGTCGTTGTCGAGACCAGGCCACCAACCCCACGGGTCTTTGCCTCCCGGAATCGGCACTAAACGTGGTCCACTCTCCCACTCGCAAGTCTTGAGGCCAGGTCGGATGAGGTCTTGTGTGCAGTTGATGTCCTTACCCCTCGACGAAGGCAAATAAGGAAGCACGGATTTGATGTAGACCGGGCTTCCGGTGAGCAGGGTGGTGACCTTCGGTGGGGAGTGAACGACGGTGGTGTTGGCAGAATTCAAGAACACAGTGTTCGGGTCTAGTTTGACCTGCTGCTGGAAAAACACTTTGAATGGGTCATCGTGGGTGAATGGGAACACCAGCCAGAGGTACGCTGTGGTACAGATGACCGTGACCAGAGAGAGGAAGGTGAGTCCTTGATGAAGTTTCGGGCTGAACGGAGCGATGGGGAGGACGAGGAAAACTGCAAGAGCGGAGATGGCGATGTAGACTGCAGACATGCTTAGTGTCAATACCGCCGCAAAAATGATATACACTCACCTATCGATATGCTGCTGCCATCTGTCAAAGTCTGGCTCATTGAATCGAGCAGGAGCATCGTGACCTGTCCAACCAAGACGAGGAACGCTGGGACACTCAAAAGGACCTGAACGATCCACCACCCAATCTCCCCACCCTCGTCATTGTCCTCCTCCTTCCTGTTGGAAGGTGCTGAACCATTGGTCTGCTCGGGAAGCAGCGGTGTCCTTTCGCTCGCATCTTCGACGTCACTGTCACTCCTGGCACGGTTCTTGCCTTTAGACGAGGACGAGGACGACTGCCTTGAGCTTACAAAGTTCTGAACAACTCCAACAATGCCAGCTCCCCATACACCAATATACCACACGGTCACAAAGTAGGTACCGCCAATCTTGGTCTTTGCAATAAAGATGGTGGAAACGAGGAGTAGAATCCAGGCGAGGACGTGGACGTGAAGCAGGAGAGTCGTCTTCTGCCGTTCCCTCGTGATCGTTGCGTGTTTGATGGGAGAAGAAGGGAATGCCAGCTTCAATGTGATGACGACGGTGAGGTATGCAAGGGTGAACGCTGATAGGAGGACCAAGTATGGGTGAGTGTAAACGGTCTAGAGTCGCATTAGCTGTCGTTCGAGAGAGACCAAGTGGACACTCACAAAGGGATTGAGAGCGACGTATCCCCACACGTAAAGACCTTGCACTACAACCGTGAGGACAAGTGCAATCCAAAAGCTAGACTGCTGCCATAAGATAGTCAAGACGCTCTTGACTTTGCTCCAGATTGAATTGCTGTTGCCTGTCGTATCGTCTGCGGATCCAAACGTCCTCGCGCCCGATTGCCCTGCCGATGTGCCTTCGCCAGCAGTCGGAGAATGGGCAGCTGGTCGCTTTGGTGGTAAGGGTGGAGGAGTCTCATCATCATGATCAGATTCCCCAATCACTGTAGCCATCAGCCATAAGAGGACGAGGATGATCGGGCCAGCGACGAGTGCGACCACGTTGAAAGTTAACAATGACCTGAGTCGGAAAGAAATCATCGTCGACTTGAACACTGAGAATGCGTTAGTAACAGATGGGGGAACGCGCCAGGTAGGAACTTACGATCAAAGTAGACTCCAGCACGGGTAGGCTTATTGTCCGGCTCGTTGTTCAACAGGCCGATACCTACGCCTCGTGCCACCTCGATCATAGCCCACAGACTCCTCTCCCCGCCTTCAGTATCGGCAGAGCTATCCCACTTGGTATGGTATCGGCTTCGGCCCTTGTAAAAGGCGATGTCGAGTCCTTCCATCTTGACGTCAGAGCTGGGCTTGAAATCTGCCACAGAAATTAATGCTGTTCTGAATGCAAGGGGAAACACGCACCTGGACCGTGCCTATCAATGCCAGTGTACACGGAATAGTCGGTACCCGACCGGATGACACCACGCGCGAACGCATCTGAGGACAGAACGTTGCCATGTGGATGTCGAACGCGGAGAGCGTGAGGCGCAGTATAATAACCTTGGATAGGCTCGAGAGAGGTTGACCTGAAAAGCATCGGTCGACCACCCGCCGCTGCCCCTTCAAGGTTCACAAACGTGGTGGTTATATTTGACCACGGGTGCTGCCAGAATCTAGACCATGTTCAGCGCCAGTGCATATGGAGAATAAGTGACGTACGCGTGGGCACCGTTCAGCCAGTCTTCCTCTCCGTTGTTGATGTTGAATATAGCAGTCCTCTTCATCCGATTCGAAGCGAAGTATTCGACGAGCTGAAGGAGAGTTGTCACTCCCATCCCGTCGTCAGTTGCTCCGGGAGCGGTGGATACAGAGTCGTAGTGGGCTGAGAATAAGACGGCTCCTTTCTCGTCGTCATCCTCTGTACCGTCGATTTTGACCAACAAATTCGTTCCTTCAAAGTACACGCCGTAGGCCGTTGAAGCCCAGGACCCATTGCTCGTCAAATCGTTGCTAACGTGAACGAAATCTCTTCCGTCGGCCGTGTCTTCCAACCGTTTCAGAATATACGTCCTGACTGCGTCATTTGCATGCGAGTTGTATGGGTGGGGCTTTGCTGCAATCTAATGTGTCCCCAGGTGAACCACAGTCGGCTCGTACTAGGTAAACGGACGTACGTGTTCCAAATCCTTCTGGGCCCGCTCCAAGTCGAGCCATTGAAGCTTCTTGCTTCCCTTGTGTGGTACTGGTGTCAGTTCATCTGTAGCAATGATAGCAAAGAACGCTATGAGGTATATGAGGAGGAGAAAGGTCGTCGTCGGTAGGGTCCGGTACCCTAGAACGGCTCGCACACGAGAGCCGATCGACGACATGGTGGTGGTGCAGAAGGAAGAAAGGTGTTTGCTTGATTTCTTCACATGCAATAAATTCAGGTCAACGTGCCCTTCATTAATTTATTCGGTTGCCTCGATTACACAACGTGTTGGTGGTGTTGCATGCAGACTTCCCTACTAAGCCATTCCAGTGTAAGTGTCTGGGTGAATGACTCTGGATTGCAGAAAACTTACGGCGACAACCTATGTAAGTAAAATAGGTAGGTAGGTAGATGCGGAGGGAGATGACGAGGAGTGGAGCCCTGTTCACCGTCTGTGTGGGCCTGTATGGGCTTGTGTGGGTTCGATGAAGTGGATCAACAACAGAACAGACGACTTGTTTTCGCCCCCTTACCATCGACTACAAACGGCTGCACAAGTTTTTTTTTTNCGTGTCTTCAAATCCCATCGATAAAGTTCAGAACCTGCCCTCAAATCTTATGACTTGTCTCTTTGCTCAGAACGCAAAGGCCAGCTGGCGCATTTGAGCTCAGAGGGGTGTATGTCTCCAGTATCCGACAACTTTGAACCCCGTCCGATTTTGGATTACATGTGGAGGATTCCAATGGAAGATGCCTGATATGTTCGCTGGCGGGCCACGACTTGCTTCGTTCACCTCCAACGGCCGTACTTCTGGAGACGGCTTGCCTCATGTAGATGGATCGAACGAAGATTACCCAATTTCACTACGAGAAGCTGTCAGGTGGTGGCTCGAGGGTACCCGTTCAAGGTTGCGTCCGAAAACCCATACGGAGGTTTAGATGCTTCCCGCCGATATCATAGACAATGGCTTGGTCAAGTACAAGTGTCTGTCCGTTGACATGACTTGTGGTGGATACAAAAGTCTTAATCCGGACACGCTTCGGCAGGCATTGCACTCCCAATCTTGAGAACCCTTCCTGTGATTTGCGGAGACCCTCTGCTACCAATCCATCGCGAGATGGTCCCAAATATCATATCTCGCTGCTCGATGTTGACGACCAGGACTCTTGCTTGCCAATCTGGCTGCAAGATGTCATAGAACTCCAAAAAGCGCCCAATCTCGAGCATCTTTCAATGTGGTTGGACATGTATGTTCATCGTACACTTTTAGAATTGCCCAGCCAGCTCTCGTTCTAAGGAGTGCCACTCTGTCCCTCATGATCTCCCGGTTCTTCCAGTCGTTATCCTCGTTTGCGGGCGAGGTGGAGAGGGCATCTTCAGATTTATCATTTCGCGTTCCACGTTCTCAAAGGAAGATTCACTCTCGAATATATCAAGACCAATGGTTGGGGGTGCGAATTGGGATGTATAGACTACGACATACTCCCTAGTTAACGTTAGGATGGAACCACATCCTTGCTCAGAAGGCGGCAATCATCCACTTGATACCGTTATGTTAACACAGTCATCGTGCAGCATACCTAATGAGCAGTGACTATACTGTCCCAAATTCTAGATGTGTGCGCCCTATTGTTAGTTCCCTGTGGCTACTGCTACACTATATACATTGGCATCGCTATATTACATTGGATTTCTTTATTGTACTTATCTGGAAGGCCATCCAGGCCACGACCACAAGTCAAAAAAANTCCCCTTCAGGTTGAATCTATGTTGACAATCATTTCCCGATCCACCCGATAATACTGAATAGGATTTGGATTCGTAATTAGATGCCTAGAACCAAGTCAATGCGCTCACTGCTTACTGACCGCAACGCGATTATAGACACCAACCTCTCGTCTAAATGGCGCAAGACTCCGTCCTTATCATACCTGGCCTCTCTTCGCCGAGTCTCAGGGCACCACCTGCATTCGAAACACACAGGGCTTGTCACTTGCAAGGGAAGTTGGAATGGAATTTCGAGCTTCGGCCAAAGGTGAGGATTTACGATGTAATCCTCCTTCGCCTTCGGATTGGACAGGCCATGCCTACAGCAAATATATCGATGGTAGTAAAACAAGAGAGTAAATGGATGCCCTGACGTACGTGTCTTTGATGTGCTGGACGACAGTGGATTTAGTCTCTGCCAGTTCTTTGTCGAAGAAATCGTGGCAATGGTTGCACGACCACGCCTTGGCAGACTCTTGAAGGGCAGCGGAATGCTGCATCGCTCTGTCCGTCTCCTCTGGTGTGGCAAGCCGGAATTCTGGTGGATCCCAATCCTCTCGCCACCGATATTTGTCTGCAACGAAGTAGAGCTGCGTTTAGGAGAGAGGAAAATGAGAAGAGAGGAAAATGAGAAGAGAGTACTCGGCATTCAGGGAGCGGACATACCGCTGCTCGCCAAGTAAAGACGGGGTAGGTATCGATACAGAAGTGGTGTAGGAAGCCAGAGAGGAGGGCGTAACGAGCGTCCCGAGCGTCCATATCTGCAATCGTGGCCTTCGCTGGGTCAAGTCCCGCCAAAGAAATCAGCCCTGAGGAGACCCCCNGACCCTCTGTCGTTATACCGAATTTCGGAAGGCCTGTCAACCTTGATGCCAGGGCGAAGCTCAAAACCTAAGCGTGCCATGCAAGGTAGCCAGGCAATCATATCCCAACCAATTAGGGTCTGGTAGATTGCAGGGACATCGACACTGAAAGGGGCAGGTGTTGAGTGTTCGCACTGGAAAACATGTCTCGCCAGATGCAATGACTCAGAAAATCGGGCAGTCGTCATCCAAACACCCCAACGCGCAGATTCTACAGCCTTCTTCCTCTTTTCTGCTTGATACTCCGCAACACGTTCGTCCACTTTGTCAATCACCGACTGGAAAGACTCGGTTGTGATCGAAACGGTCGGGTCTGCTTCAAGGAGATCTGAGGCATCAGTGTAACGCCATAAGAATTCGGCAAGTGGACAACAATAGCGTTCTGCTGGGGAAAGATGTTTCAGATGCTCATTGTATACCTCCTTGAGCACTTGGAACCTCTGCTTAATCAGGGGTTGTATTTCCCTGAAAACTCTCCTTTTCCTTGCTTCAATGACGAAGGCTTCAATCTTGGGTCGAATTCTCGTCCATGCTGTTCTTTCAATGTTAGAGACGCCAGCCGGCCGAAAGACGGTGTTGAACTTGCACACACCTGAGTTTGTGACGTTAGCACTTCCGGTCCTGATCCCTTCTGTACGCTCAGTAAGAGCACTATTGATGTCAACGCTACTATGTCCAGCCGTTAACAGCCTCTTTTTGACCCTGCGATCAGAGAAGAAGTAAAGGTCAGGGAAGTCGTAGTCTTGGGAATGGAACAGACACTTACGCTTCTAGCCTAACTTTGCTGGTATCGACGGTCTCGTACTTTCGAGATTTATATGAATACACCCAAACTTCGTACACTTGAGCCATCTAGACGAATGTTATACTTCAGCCGCACAGGGGTTGGGGAACAAGTTTACCTCATTGATTGACTGGAGCAATTGCTTTCGCTCTTCCTTCCATGCATCAAAAGCCACTCGACCTTCCAGGGAGAGCTGAGCAGCATCCCGAAAACAGCTCCACTCCTTTGCGAACGGATGCACATCGTTCGCCCAAAACAATTTCCTGAGGTGCCAGTCAGGATCAGACATTTCGTTCGTCCCTGGTCTTTCTAAAGGCAATGACCCCATAATAAAACCGTCAAAACAGCACATATGACAGAAAAATACCGTACTTACCGTTTGTATGGGGAATGTAATTGAACATATCCAGATCGTAGCCCTTGAAAACCGTTTTGAAACCAGGGTCTTTTACCCCGAGCAGGCTATGAGATCGTGAGCCTTGATTATGACCGCTCACAAGACCCTTGAATACCTAGATTGTTTGCACGCACTACATAGACGCTTCTGAATGCTCCAATCGACGCTTGGGACATTCTTGGTACCGCAAGACTGTTAACACAATAATTAGGGGCAAATACTGGAAAGTGGGTGAAAAATAGTCTTGCATTGCAATTTGACTCGAACAAAACGGCTGCCCACTTCGCCTCACTGAAACCTGTGGCAGGTTCGGGAGCGCCATAAATTGCCCGAGCCCTCTTCCAGACACCGTTGGTTTCGGGATCCAACATGGTCTTCTTTAGCATCTTGCTCGTCCTGGTAAGATTAAGCAGGTCCTGAGGAGAAAGATGACTGAAAATCTATGGAGGACGTCAAACCGTTGTCATCCTGAGAAATTGCTTGTCATACCTCGAATAGAACATCTAAAGGCATCGTCGGCAACAGGCTCAACGTCTTCCGTCGCCGCCCTCCCTTCGCGGGGGTATCCTTATTCGCTGCCTTTGGCTTCGATGGTGACGCTGCGGTTTTCTGACGCTTTGCCTTGGGCGTCGCGTTCGTCTTTCGTAATTTACGCTCTGTTTTCCGTTCCTATCAGTCCCAGGCTGCAACCAGTTATGACTAGTACGCACTCTTGTCGGTCCCTTCATCAGATGACTCCGGCTGAAAGTCGTCTTCTATTTCGTAGTAATCATCCTCTAAAGCCTTGGAGGTTGATGGTTTGATCGCCACCCCACTCTGTGTTCGTGTCTTGACCATGGTGATACTACACTGATATTGGCATGTGCAGTGAGGGAACGGCGCCCGAGCCAATTTGAATCAGATGTTACATAATATTAATAACACCGCCACTCGATCCGGGCTGGTGGCGATGCTGAATGAGACATTCCTGCCGACGCAATAAGGCAAAAGAAAGGATAGCAGCAAGTAATTTGTCGCTGAAGGCAGTGGTCAATTGGGTCAATGGACGTGCGATTGTACGCATGCTATGGCTGAGCCAGGCAACTGAACGAGGCTGACAGACGCAACTCACAGCAGGGGTAACGTCAAGCTCTTGCGCGAAACGCCAAAACACCGGAATACCAAAAACCAAGATCGCTGCTACAAAGGACTCTGATAAGCATAGAAGTAAATTCTCCCTACGGTCCCTCTGAACGAGGTCTGAGCTATTTCATGATTTTTTCGAGACCCCAACGTTCTCGCCCGACAACAAGTTTGGCTCATTACTGATCCTTCCTCTCACTCGGGTGTGAGTTGTGTAGACCCCCGGATATCGATGCAATGCCATCGCGAGGCGTTCCCAAATCTCATATCTCGCCGCTTGATATTGACAACTCTCGTTTCCGTTTGGCAGTCTGCCCAACCGCAAGATGACATCCAAGGCCTAGCATCGTCATCCCCAGGTTGAGAGGGATGCGCACTCCAGCAGCTTCTTCAATCAAACCAAGCCTTTCCGATGACTCGGAGTCCTTCTCGGCCTCCGTTCAAATGACCACCAGGAGGAGCAGGCCGGAACTACAAATCAGACCTACTAGAGAGCGCATCTTTGGATTTCACGTCCCACATATTCAAAGGCAGATCCACCGTCGAATGTATCAACCCCAACCTAGATAAGTTTTGGGGGGCGATTTAGGGTGGGATAGACTACAACGTGCTCCCCGGTCAATGTTGGGGCGGAACCAAATTCTTGGTCAAGAGGCGGCAACGACCCGCTTGACAGCGTGTCCGCCTCGTCCGGGAAAAGCAAGAAAGGTTTAAGTGTATTCACTCTTAGCAACGTAGCTATTATGCAGAAACTTGCTACACTTCTTGTCTCGTTACACCATCTTTCTTATTCCAAACCCACGATCATCTCCGGGTCTACTGTGAAGTAATAGGGCGCAGGTGTCGGGTAGGCCATGCCGTGACTGTTAAATCAATAGAATTACTACTTCAGTGCGAGGCAAAGCAGCCAGCTAAAGGCACTCACTCATTCTGGAGATGATTGCGAACTCCATCCAAGTCAAACCGGCGTGGAGAGGAGTATCCACAGAGTGCACATTGAAAGCATTGCGGGCTTGAGACCGGCAAAGGGATCTTGCATGGAACCTCGAGCGTTGGCCAGCATTGAGCATTCGGGACAAAGTCGACCAAAGGATTCGGGTCAAATATATCATGACTTTGAGGAAGTCAAGTTAGATGAACGAAAGAGACGTCAAAGGGTAAGAAACCAGACGTACCAATCTTTGAGATGCTGGAATATGACAGGCTTTGCCTCGGCGTTCCACGCCTCAAAGAACTCATGGCAATGGTTGCATGACCATGCCTTCGCAGTTTCGCGAACTGTTGCCGTATGTTGCCTTGCTGTCTCCGTCTCTTCGGCCGTAGCAAGACGGAATTTAGGCGGGTACCAGAAGATGGGTGACCGATGTTCATCGGAAACATAGCATAGCTACAGTCTGAGATCAGCGGACGAGCTTGATTATATGACTGCGATAGATACGTACCGCTGCTCGCCAACTAAATACCTGGTAGGTATCAGTCCAAGTATCGTCCATACACGCCTTGACAAGAGCAAAACGAGCATCCTTAGAATCCATTTCCGCTATTGTAGCCGTCTTCGGGTCGAGTCCAGCTAGGGAGACCAATTTGTAAGAGATGTCCGAAGCTTCGTCGCAGTATTCGACTCTGCCAGGTCTGTCCAACATAGTTCCTGAGGGCAACTGTAACTGCCGTTCTTTGATACAGGGTTCGCTGGCAACCAAGGGCCAACCTATCAAGTTTTGGTGACAAGCGCCATAAGCCCATCGATTGACCGTTCGACCTCTTTCGCATCGGAATACAAATCTCGCTAACTCGAAGGCATCTTCTGGCCTCTCAGGTCGTAGAGGCGGTGGAATAGACTTGAATATGGTATTTTGCTTGTCCGATTGATACTTTGCTATGTACTCGTCAACTTTTTGGATGACGGGGTCGAAGCTTTCCGTAGTGATAGTAACATCAGGGTTTGCTTCTAGTATGGCGACAACGTCGTCGAAAGGCCGAAGAAACTCAACAGGTGGACACAGATAGCGCTCGGAGGCTTTACGCTGAGCCAGATGTTGGTTGTATACGCCGTTGAGAATCGACATTCTCTGAGTTATCAAGGAATTCATCTCCTGTACGTGTCGGCTGTTCCTTTCTTTCTCTACAAGTGGCTCTAGTTTAACTCGAATCCTGGTCCAAGCTTCCGAAAGGAATGATAAGTTTAAGGTCGAGTTCGAATGAGGAAGACGCACCAGAATTTGAGATGTTTGGAGTGCCGGTCCTGATACCATCCGACCATGAGAAGATGGAATTGTCAATATCAACCTGGCTATGCCCTTCGTTCAGGAGCCGTAGCTTTGCCCTGGTGGTTGTGGTAGATCAGGGGGAGCACATCGTAAAAATTGGTCATGGACTCACGCCTTCAATCGCTTCATTTTACCCTCGTATTTCTCATATTCCTTCTCCTCAAGGTAGCTCTCATGCCATTCTTTGTATGTGGTAACCATCTAGAGTGTTATTGAAGTGAGCCCCAAAAATATGCCGACACTCAAACAACTCACCGCGGAATGAGCCTGGACAATAGCTTTGCGCTCTTCCCTCCAGGTATCGAAAGCCTCGCTGGCTTCAGGGGAGGTTTTAGCTGCGGCCCTTCGAGTATTCCATTCCTTGGCCATCTCATGCACATCGGGTATCCAATACAACTTCCTAATCTCATGATCAGGATCATACGTTTCCTTCGTCCATGGTCGGACTGGAAACACCTTGAAATCAGCAAGAAAAACACGTGAGACGAATTGAGTAGCACACTGTTTGTGTTTGGAAGACAATCGAAAATCTCGGAAGGATAGCCAAAGAAAGTTTTGTTGAAATCCTGGTCCTTCGCCCCCAGCAAACTGTAACGAGATTGTTGAATTGTAGATATGGCACGAGAGAAAAATCAACCCACTGAGAGCGTTTGCAACTACTGCAGGTACGCTTCAAGATGTTCCAATCCACATCTTGATTATTTTTGGCGCCGCACCGCTGGGGAAACGAGTTTAGCTAGGTTTCAAACAAGTTCGAACAAGCACGAACTTCACAGCTATTGTCAAATAAGAGCTCTCCCCATTGCACCTCGGTGAATCCTTTTGCGGGATCAGGAGCGTCCAACACTCTCCGAGCAGCAATCCAAACTGTCGAGGTCCTCGGGTCGGACATCGTCTTCTCAAACGCTGTGCTTGTGCGCGAGAGGTTGATAAGATCCTTGGGAGACAAATGCCTGAATATCTAGAAAAAATAAATCAGTACCCCAGGCATTTACAGGGGCATAGGCACCAAACCTCGAATAGCACATCCAAAGGCATAGTAGGCAATAAACTCAGCGTCTTCCGTCGCCGTCCTCCTTTGGCAGCGGCACCCTTATTAGGTGCCTTTGACTTGGATGACGGTTCAGCTTTCTGACGCTTTGCCTTCGACGTCGCGTTCGTCTTTCGTGATTTACGCTCTGTTTCGTGTTCCTATCAATTTCAAGCTGCACCCAGGTTAACACCAGCACGCACTCTTCTTGTTGGTCTCTTCATCAGAAGACTTCGATTCAAAGTCATTATTCATTTCGTATTCCTCATCTTCTGAGGCCTTGGAGGTTGGAGGCTTGATCGCCACCCCATTCTGCGTTCGCGTCTTGACCATGGTGATTGTCTGCGGAGAAGAACGTCGCGGACTGTGCAGCAGTGTGCTCGCACCCAATGGCATATGCTTAGGTAATGACGTTCGACATCGCCACTCGATCCGGGGCTGGTGGCGGTGCCAATATTGAGTCCACGCCGTCACGGTTCATCCTCCTCTCTTTGCTACCGTTCCCTCGAGCTTGACCCTCTCGTCGACGACCATCGAGCCACGCCACAAGAAAGGTCTGGCACCAATACAACATGGTGCTGGGAATATCATCCTCTGTAACCCGGGACAGCGAGCGACTTGTCGCTGAAGACAGCCACGGCGGTGAATTGGATCAGTGTATGCGCGGTGTTATGCATGCTATGGTTGAGCGAGGCAAATAAACGAGGCTGACAACTCACAGCAAAGGTGGCGGTGAGCTCTCCAGCGAAACGCCAGAACACTGGAGCACCAAAATCCAAGATCGTCGCTACAAAGGGCTCTAATAAGCATCGAAGTAGATTGAGTCTCCTTCCTACGATGCCTCTGGACGTTTTGTTCGAGGCTTGGGCTATTTTATGAATTATTGGAACTGTATCGATTCTGAACATCACCAGATACTCAGTTTGCTGTCGCCCAAAGATCTGCTTAGCCTCGCTCGAACGAACAAGGAGTTCCGGAGCATGATGCTAGCGCGAAAGACCAAAACTATTTGGATGGCGGCTCGAGAAGTGCACAACACGCCTGAGCCTCCCGTGGGTTTCAGCGAACCTCGATGGGCTGCTCTCCTGTTTGAGAGCTCGTGTGAGGCACGTCCGTCCTTCCATCACAGCGTCATCCAGGGCTTGATAAATGCTAGTCATGTGGAGCCAAAAACTCGCGCAACATCGATTGGCGCCTTCTCATGCGCATCTGTAACGCGTGTAAACGCAAGCAGTACGTCCCTTGCACCTCCTTCCCCACTGATCGACTCACTCGCATCATGCAGTTTGTTGTGCAACCGAGATCCAGGCTTTAAAGCCAAGTGTAAAGGCTACGACTCAAACCTATTCAAACATGTACCGTTCACTCAGCGTAAGCAATGTATCCCTCTCTTATCCTTGAGTAATCATTGAGACATGACCTATGACACTCAGATAGACCGCCCATGCCTGGGTCCCGACCTACTTCCGGGACGTTTTACTGGAAGCCAGAGCTTCGCGCTCTGGCCAAAGAATGGAAGGCCAGGGTCGCTGATTCCACGAAATCTCCTATTTCTATGGAAGCTTTCGAGGCTTGGAAGAAGAAACAAAAAGAACTGGTCCAGTCAAGAATCGATGTGAGCCCTTCACTTTTGCTATTTGAAGTCTGTTGGCTCAACGATACATCAGATGGCTCCCGTGTATACGGAGTGGCAACAGCAGCACGAGGAGTACAAGGAAGATCAAAAGGAGCGGACCAGGCAAGAGAGACTCCAAGCGTAAGCCATTTTCTCGCACTGCGAAAATTCGATCTTACAGCGCGTGCCTTGTTCAGGGTCGAAGCCCGGTTCTTGGAGCTTGGCTACTCTCTGGCTGACATCAGGAGATGCATTTGCACATCGAGTGATGGAATTTACACTGGTTTAGCGACTCTTACAAACGCTTGTAAGTAATATATGTGCTTTACCACGGTATCCAACTTCAATCTCATTGTTTCCCTTAGCCTGGGGCCGACTTCGATCGAGACTGGAGCCTGACATTCAAGAAGCGCGAAACAAGCGCGTTGCATCTGAAATGCTGCCATTTATACAAAAAAGGACGGATATACTGAAAACTGTCTACCTGGAGCACCTAGCCACCCTTCAGTCATCTGAGCGATATTGCTCCCCACTTATCGAATTCTTCCGGACCCACCCAGTTATCTCAAGCCTTCTGGAGGCTGATCCCGATATCACGATCACTGCGGATGATTTTCGACTGACAATCTCCGCTGTTGAGGAATACATCGTCAAGTACCGCGCGGTAAAGAAGGACTCAGTAGCCGAAGCACTGAAACTGGAGGAGCCGAGCTTTAGCAGCGACATGGTTGACCAGGCTATAAATCTGGCGAGATACGTCTTCGAGTGCAAACTGCCTTCATACAGAAAGGCCAAATCTCGCTTGATAGGGTGGTGCATGATTGCGGAACATGCATGCTTTGAAGGCAGTGAACAGGTTAAGCTGCGTCCTGGAGTTTACAACCGTATGCACTGCACAGAAGTATCGCTCCGTCGCACAGCCTCAAATTACGCATCGAAGCTAATAGAGTTGGCCGGCCTCGGTCCCGCTACTGCAACAGTTGACGAGATGGACGAGAGGAAAGCCTTCTTTGTCTTCGAAAAGCAATCTATCCCTTCTAACAGGCTCGATGGGTACGAGGTCTTCACGTGGCGGAGTGCCGTACGTCCTACATGCATTTCCCCCGGTCTTGGGTTGGCTTTTTGACATATGGACTATTCACAGTTAGACCAGGTCGCGGAAAAGTCCGACTGGGGCTACTCTGCTAACCCGACGTTCCGACTTGCAAGGCCCGGAGAGATAGAAATGGCAGAGAAGCATGCTGCCTCGCTCGAAGGTACAGCCGAGGCTTTCATCTGCGGTCACTGCTGCGAATTCTACCCTTCGGAAAACGCTACCAAGAAGGAAATTATTATCGAGCATCTGAAAGTAAAGTCGGTGCCTATTTCGCGTCGATGGTGTTGCACTTCCTCAACGTTTCCTCTGTAACAGGCATGGAATCACTGACCCCAAGATGGGCGAAGACCTCACTGTCAACGAGCTCTGCCGCTCCAAGCCGCAAACTCCCTGCGTGATCCCCTATCCACTCATGGCAAAGATTCTTAAATGCCACTTATCCCCGTGCATCGAGTCGAGCGCTAGATTTGATTTGCCTAGCATTTATACGCACCTCCGGCAGAAGTGCGTAGTTCCGACCTGTTTATTTTCTTCAGCGGATGACTTTGACTAACTACTTCGCACATTCTAGGCACCAGGAGCGTTTTTTTCGCTGGCACTGAACCTGGTCGAGATTTCTCAGTTGATCTGGATTTGATATTCGGCGAAACAAAAACTTGATCCCCGACTCAGCGCCGCGCAAGTTCTTGGAGGTTTCTTGCCCTGGATTGCTCCTCCTGGTCCTTTGTATGAGAGCTCTAGTTGACGTCAATTCGGTTGAGCTTGGAATTGAGCCTTATATCACCTTTCTGATCATCGACAGTTTTCCGGTCAGCGCACTTGGTCGTACTCCTTGCTCTGCCTTGGCTCTGCTGAGAAAATAAAACTCAACGTCGAGGGCCTGGATATTGATGTTCATTCTCTCCGTGCGTTCTGTGTCTTCCATCCTTCCAAGGTTCTGCTATCGTTTTGCTTCTACTCGGCTGCTGGTTCTTAATCCTGGTTGCTTCGTTCTTTTGTACCCTCGACTTTGCCCTCACATCCTTCGAGTAACGGACTCTTTCGACTACTTTGCTTTGTGCTCGTTACGCTCCAAACTCTTCAAAATGGCTGCAGTTCTTTGTTATCGTTGCCTCTGTATTCTAGACTGGACTCGTACCACCATAACGATTGAACTCGTCGCTGCTGCACACTGGACGACGGTGTCCTTCCTCTAATAATAGTTCCGTAATGCTACCTGATTTTCATTCATTCGTTCAGACGATTCAGACAACATCTGATTCCGGCTACTATGTACAAGTCTACAAAACGAGATGGAGAGATGGAGAGAGACAGAGGGAGACAAGGAAAAGACAAAGAAGACACAATCGAGAGACAGGTGCGACGGAGAGTGAACAAAGTATAAATCATGGAACAAAGACGAGACAAAGGACAAGAAAGGAAACAGACACAGAAAGAGGAGAAAAAGAGAAAGGGGGGGNAAGGAAAAAAGAGCATATAAATCGAAGTAGAAGAGAAAGACGAGAACGACGTATACACATAAAGACAAATCCACTACCAAAAAAAGGACAATCGACAGAAATCAAAACACTCCCCATAACGAATAGGCAAGTGAAGCACGGTACGAACTATCAAATCGATACCAAGAAGCTGAACGGGAATGGGGATGGAAGCAAATATGTGGGAAAGAAGAAAAGAGACACAACGAAGAAGAAGACAAAGGCGACAAGAACAGATAGTTATGTATGTATGTAGTACCAAATGCCCATTGACATTCAGCAAGAGCAAAAATCGACAACAAAAACCAGCAAGGTAAGTAGTACATCGCGAACTTGAGTGAAAAAAGAGTTCAGGAGTAGGAATAGGAATGGAGAACATGTGCGGGTAGTAACCATAGATGCCATAGACAGATAGTAGAGAGGTAGGACATGACGAGCGCGTAAACGGGGAGGGGTAGATTGTTTGTTTTGTTAGGGGGGGGCGTAGCATTTTCGTGAAAACGATGTGGAGGGGGTATGACCAGGAGGATATAAAGTTGGCGTGTTGGACATGATGCAAAATGTGTTGTTGATGAGAGTTCCGGGGAATGCGTGCAAATCGAATAAATACGTAGATGGCAGCAAAAAAANTAGTAGTGAGTTGGAGAGATCATAACAGGTTGGCCAGCGAACCGAATCGTCGAGTGTCGTATCGTATCTTCAAGGGGGGCGGGACGTTCACCGAATCCTATGCGCATAGTCCAACTGGCTGTCCCTCCCTCTCACATTCTTCTCCTGCCGCGGGAACGCATTCCAAAACCTCAACGTCTCATCCCCCGCGCCCGTCACGATCGTCTCCCCATCCGGACTCATCGCCAAATACAACACCCTATTCGTATGCCCCGTCAACGACGCCACCATGCTCAGACTCGGGTACTTCCAAATGCATATCTGGTTCTGCGCCGTCGTCGATGAGAATCCATGTGTCGAAACCAGCTCGTGCGAGTTGAGCGACCAGATGAGGTTGCACACCTGGCTCCCCGTATCAAGCTCGGCAGTCATCGTCCCATTAACCACATTCCAGAACCTGATATGCTTGTCCTGGGTCCCCCCACCCGTCGCCAACACACCCGTCACATGCGGGTCCCAAGCCAACGCCTTCACCGCCGCCGTATGTTCATGGAACTTCCACAGGGGCGAATCGCCCGCCTCGTCCGAATTTCCCGCCCCCGCAGAGTGTCCGGCCCCACGTCCGTTAACGTGCTCGGCCTCCTCGACCCCCTCAGATCCCATATGCACACCTTGTTGTCGTTGCCCCCNGCTCGCCAGCGTCCCGTTGCTCGCTCCTCCATCCCCGCTCCACTTGAGCCCACACACCTCCTGCCTGTGCCCCGCGCACTTCTTGAACGGCCTCTCTCCCGGTTCGCGGACGTCTCGATGGTGTACCATGCGGTCCCGCGAGCCGCTCGAGAGGATGTACGAATTCCACGCGAGCGCCCCGATCCTCTGCGAATGCGCATGCTGGTAGGTCCGTGTCAGCGTCAGGGTATTCGCATCATATATCTGGAGCTGGCCCGAAAGCGTGCCGATGGCCAAGGTCGTGCCCTTCTGGACCCACGAGACGGACGAGATGGTGTCCCCAGAGTCGGTGAGGTCGCACAGCTTGTTGACGTGGGCGTTTTGCGCAGNACCACAAATAGACGCACGAGCCTAGGCCTACGCCGAGGACGTTGGTGCTCGACCAGTCGACGAGGTTGAGGTAAAAGTCGTCTGCGAGCTCCGGCGCGTCGAGAACCCGGTATGGCGTTTTGCAGACACTGCGGAGCTGGCGTCGGGGGCTTTCGAGGAGTCGTCGGCTCTCTGCTCGCACGGGGCTCATCGAGTATGCCTCGTCTATGGGGTCGTCGAGCCTTCGCTGTCGGCTGGGGGTGGCGGGGTTGGAGGTGGGGGAGTTGTAGGTGAAGAGGCGGCGGCGGGTGGGGGTGGAGGGGAGGAGGCCGCCTTTGCGGACGGGCGAGGGTGGGGTGACTTCGGTTTGGAGGATGGAGTTGAACATGGAGTTGGCTTGTTCTGGCGCGAGACAGGTCAGTTGGGGCAGGGAGGAACAGGAGCAGGGCACACACCTTTCTGGGCGTCCGATTCAGAGGGGATAATCCTGTTCTTGGACGGCGTCGACGGCCCACCCTCTTCCAGCAGATGGAACGAGGTCCTGATGTCGCCCGAGTCCCTCGACGGCACAAAGCGATCGCCATAGTCGCGAAACCTGCCGAGATTGACGGGGGAGTGGTTCGCGCCAAAGGGTGTCGTGGCGTCGCTGCTGGGCCCTGCTGTTCTCGAGGACGCAAAGTCGAAAGCCGAGGTGGTCGAGCTGGACGGATCCGCATCTTGGGNCGGGGGTGGAGTTGGACGGATCCGCGGGGNCCCACTCCAAACAGCGAGTTGATCCTCTGGTGCCCACTGCCGGTGGCTCCCCGCCTGGGAGACGTGAGTTTGTCGTCCTCGTCCCTGTGCGAGGCCCGTAGTCGTTTTCCAAACGGCGAGTTCTTCATGCCAGACATTGCTTCGTGTCCGCTGCTTTGGCTGATGTGGTAGACGGAAGAAACCAGACGAATTCACTGGTTGAGAGGCAGAGGCATAAGAAGGATTCAGTGGCACGGCGGGTGGTGGATGGTGGTCGTTGAGATGCGAACCGAGAGTTTGGCTCACCAACACAACGCGACGCGTCGCTTAGAAATTTCAACACAGGGCTTGTTGTCGGACTTTCAAGTCTGGCGGAAAAGGAATATTCTGCCCCTGTACTGCAAACAAGGTAGCCCACGACCCCCGGGGAAGAAGAGTTACCTTTTCGTAAATTTGATAAAAGTCAATAATCTTAGACTACTTGGAAATGGTTGCTCAAGGTCGTCAAATACAATGAACAAAGCTACGCATTAAGGGAAGCTTCAGGTCCCTGTGCACCTTTAGGCGACAGCAAATACAAGTCATAAAATACTATGCCCAAGTCTCGAGTAGAAATGTCGAGAGGCATCGTTGGCAGTAGCGACCCAGGTTTTTGATACCCCACTATTCTGGAGCTTCGCTCAAGAGCCCACCACCACCTATGCCCTGATACCTCCGTCCACTCTCACCGACGGACTGCTCGCTGCATTCATTGGTGTCCAGGGCTCCCAGCTCCATGGTAATCGGAGAAAACCTTTTTTNATTTTTCGTGCCTTGGATGTCGTCAACGAGACCGTCAGCTTCGAGGAACAGCTGAGACAAACCTCTTCGGCGCGAGCAATTGGGAAAATCAGCACCGCCACCCGCCCGGATCAAGTGGCGGTGTCAAACGAGTAAAAAGTCGAAGCTCGAGCGGGCGCTGGAATCAACGATCGCAGACTGGAAAACCGTTGCAATTTCAACTTTCAAACCTACCTACGTAACTAAAAAAAAGTGAATAAAGAAATTGAGAGCGGTAGCAGCTACAAACAAGAGAGACAACGGATTTCAGGGAAGAGATAGGATAGGATAGGTGCCAACACCATGTCTCAATCAAGGATGTCCTCAAGCATTCTATGACCATCAACTCACAGAGCAGAGTGAGAATAAAACGCAAATGAAATGAATGACAACGCACCTTGGAATGCTACTACTTCTTCGGCATCGGAGTCGGGCACAATATGCACCAGCACAGCGCGGCAAAAACTAGTGATGCTTCTGCTTGACCTCCCGGGGGCTTGAGCGTCCAGCAGGTCTCGAAAAGCTTGTTCTGTTTCCCCCAAGGCCCTGCTATAGGCTTTATCTCGAGGATGTGTTGTCGTTTATCATGATCTATGTGTTCAGACCAAATCTGCCCCTCGGGGACAGGATCTAGAGCCAAGGAGAGTCCTAAAAGGCTGCCTTCTCCTACGATCTCTGAGAATTCTCGGAAGAGGTTTGCGGGTGGGGGAGCAACGATATCGCCGGGTGCCTTGATGCGCGTCCACTCGAAGGGAACTCCAGTCGCAGTCCAGGAACTGGGAATGATGTCGCTTGGGGTGGGCTCGGGGACCGTCTCCGGCTGGGTGACGAGTCCGGTGGCAACCATTCGTTCACCCGGTTCCAGGATGACATGTCTATGGACAAGGCATAGATTGTATCTTCCTCTGAATTCCGGGCGTGCCAGCAACGGGGTAATCTTCTTGAAGATTTGCTCGCGCTCCGTGAACGCACTACCGGCTTCCTTGATTATAAGGAGGTTGTTGTACCAGTTATGGTCGAGCATATTCGAGGTAGGGGTTTAGAGTATGACTGAGTAAGAGAGAGTTTATCACTGGAAACGATGGAAGAGGAGGTGCAGAGCCTCACTTGGTAGCCCCTTATATACGCATCCATGAGATACCTACTTGCCTTTCCGGTGTGTCAGTAGGCCCAATCAAACTTTTCCACCCGTCAAGCCATTCAAGTTGTCCAATTCTTATTCTTTTTCATAGTTCCCGATGAGAAAGTGTCAGTCCACAGCATGTGTGCACATGTCAGTGTGTGTGTGTGTGTGTGGCTCACAGCGTCACTTCAAGTTAGCAGAATCCACTGAGGCTTAGAGCATCGCATTTACCTGTTTACTGTTTGCCTTTGGTGGAGGCACACTGAATGGCTGAAACGTGCAGTGTGTGCATCTGTAGGCTAGAGATGACCTGGTCTTCAACTCAAAATCTTGGGGTCATCGGGAAAACTGGTAGAGCCGTTGAATTTGACTACTCGAGCCCCAAGGCACCCGATTTGGAAAGCTCAGCAAGGCCAGCAACATCGCGCCCTCCATCAACGTTTCAGTTTCCCTTCATGTTTTAGCTACGAAAATTCTTTGAATGGACATACAGTGCAACTTCGAAACCAAGAGAGGCCCTTGGGGGGGNTCTCCAGGGTTTTAGTTCCGCAAGTTGTCTCTGGAGTAACTTACCACTGACAAAGGATCCAGTTGGGGAGCTTGTCCATAATAATTGGCTCGCTCGTTCTTGAATCAATCAACCTTGACCTATACAGTACTTGGCGCTCGACGCATGACGCCTACACGATCCTATCCACTCGACAGAATGACCCGCCCGAGTTACCATCAAGCCGTGTTTGCAGCAGCGCCCTTTTTCCCCTTCTTCTTCTTGGTGTTCGGTTCAGCTGCTGCAGCGCCCTTGTTCGCCTTCTTCTTCTTGGTGTTTGATTCAGCTGCTGCAGCGCCCTTGTTCGCCTTCTTCTTGGTGCTTTGTTCAGCTGCAGCAGCGCCCTTCTTCCCCTCTTTCTTGGGAGCTGGGACGCCAGAAGATGAAGGTTTTACCTGTGCCCAAATACAGGTCAGAAGCTTGTAAGACTGTCAAGAAGTCACATACGACATCATCCGACGCATTCGCCGCCGCATTAGGAGTGGTAGGGGCAGCAGCACCATTCAGCAATGCCTGTTCCTTTTCTCTCTTTTCTCTCTCCAAACGCGCAAGGTTCAGCCGTTGTTCCTCCAACTGACTGTCATATCTCTGGATCGCCTCCCGTAGCTTGAGTTCTTCCTCCTTCATGCGCTCATGCTGACCCACTACCTTCGCTTCGATTGGTTTTTCCCCCTCCTTTGTAGGATACTTGACCTCCGTCTCTCGCATTTTGTTAAAGTCTGAAGCAAAGGCTGCAAGAATATCATTTTCAATGTCCGAGTCGGGAAAGACTCGTTCCTTGAATCTTTCTCGGAGTTCGCACACCAGGATGGCCTTTCGCAGATCGATCTTCTCAGCTTCTTCCACCGTGATAGCTTCCTTACGGACAACCATTTGCCGATATCCAGCGAGTAACCAAGACGAAACTTGATGCTCCTTGGCCAGCTCGATGCGCTCGGGAGGAGGAAGATCGACGACGCTGATTTTCATGATAGCTTGGTGCCTAATGTCGTTGAAGAACCATTTTGTGGATAGCCTGAGCACAGCTCGCCATTGGTCCGAGCTAAGCAAAGCGTCCTCTCCATTTCTGGGTCGCAAAAAAAAGCAGAAAAGGCAAGTGAGTATGGTGCTTCGATGAAAGAGGAAAAGCCTGCCTGGGGTATAGGACCGTCAGGAAGGCTCGAAAATCTTCTACATCAACGTCAAGTTGGACGACGTCGAGCTGCTGGTCCTCTACCCCGTACTCCTTTTCCAAACTGAAATCCAGATCATATTGTTTGCAGAAGAGCTCAGACTCTTCGACAAACCGGTACTTGGGGAGACGGAAGAGACAACCTCCCACCTTAGAAACTGTGAGGCTTATTGCCCCAAAGGGTGAGTAGGTGAATGCTCACAGAGAACGTGACAAAGTCCCAATAGTGCTTTGGATCGAACATGGATGGTGGGCTCGTTAATGGGCTTGTGGGTGGGCTCGTCGGTGAAGTCTGGGCCATGTTAACAGCAGTCGCAAAGGAAAGGGAAGAAATACTTCGATTGATTCAGTTTCGTTCTCAAGTGCATCACGAGACAGATCTTCGATACCCACGAATCTATCTCCAATTGGGTCGGTCTGAAAATAGACGCCCAAATTCTAGGAGAAGCCGTTGAGAATCAGGTGGGATCGTCCGTACGGTCAACTATCTTCTGAAAATGATCCAATGGACAGCATATATACGTAGGTACGTACATGATAGAACCAAACGCTAACGCCCTAATCCAACACTCATCAGTTGTACTCCTTCTCCAGTTTGCAAAGGTGCTCGGACTCTTCCACTATCCGGTAGTTGTATACCCACGAAATCATTCCCAATTCGAATTCGAATACAGATGCCCAAACGAGAAGAGAAAGAGACATAGTTGATATAACAACAGGATCGTCCAACAGTGAGAAACCAATATGAGAATGAGCATATCCAAAGCGTACATACACGATAAAGTAAATCGGCAAGCAACCAGCAGAACAACTTTGAACCCTCCCAACTCTTGGGTGGGTAGGCGGGATCGGTGCGTCTCTAGGAGCCTTAGCGCTGACGACACGTTCGAGAGACAGAACATGTCCATGTTCCGTTCGAGGTCTGAGACTAACCCTTATCATCGTTTCAAGTTAATTAAAAAGGTACCCGACTCGCGTTCGTGATACCGATAATCTTCTAGATACTAGTGATTACAGGAGCGAGCCTCAATGTAACCTAAAAATGCGATCCAGGGCAGATGTACCTATTGTAGGTAAGACGTAAAATCATGTAGCGAAAGTGATATATATATAGATACCGCGGACATCATCCGGAATTCAGAAGACATAGTCACATATCATGGGTTCGTAGTCCACACAGCATAGTACATATGAGCGGGGGATGTCAATTCAACCACTATCATGTGGGGTGTCGCCGCCTTCTGATCGAGAATGCGGTATACGTAGATCCCGAACCGTTCCCAACCTGACGGGGCGCCGCACCAACGGATACCACACTATTCCATTTCCGCCAACCAGAATCATTTAGACTGGCCCGGAGGAATTGAAGTGCAATGGCGGCTCTAGGTCCGAGAGAGTCCTGCGATTGCAGATCCAAAATCGCACTCTCCAGCAGGCTATATCCCGGATCCACCAATGTCGATCTGGTCGCCGTGTCCATCCTGCTCATCACCATTGGAACCCAGGCCGCGAACAGCAGGTCGGCTGAAACGCAGGGCTGAACGTCCGCAGGCACCGTAAAGCGTATCGTCTTCAACCTGGGCAATATACCCGACTGTGATGCTATAGTGGGTTTTGATATAGAGGAGAAGAGGGCCAGGGATGGGTCTCTTTCCAACATCAATGAAAGGTGCCTGACATTGGGCGCTTTTTGGAGGACCTCGATGAGCTCTTGTGGTCGAGCTGAAGCGAACGCTAGAGCAAGAGTGGATAACATCGGGCAGCGGGATACAAGATCGGCCAACGTCCTGCAATGGAGTTGCCCCTGTGTGTCATTGCATCCTACAATGAGAATTTTGAGGTTGGGGAGGTGCAATGCCTGCCACAATGTGCCTGGGTTGAAGGTTGAAGACGACGCTTCCATACGAGCGATGGTGATGGTCAGACGCTCGAGTTTGGCCATGGTAACGTTGGGGATGTCGGTGATGGAATGCAGTTTGCAATCCATATAGCACCTCTCGAGGTTTGGAAATCTCCGCAGAGCTTCGATGCATTCCGAAATGGGCACGTAGGCGCTGGCATCGCCGGAGCATGCCGAATTTTCATAGCGAAATTTGGTGATTCTCGATCCATCTATTGGAAAGGTGTCTCCAGAAATAAGGTGGTTGAGGGTGAGCGAAGTAAGTTGTGGTCCACCCGTGAAGATGTCGGGCATCTCCAGTTGCCATTCCCCACGAGTAATGTGAACGGATAGTTGCTGGAGGCGTCCTATATTCCCTTTCGCTCCACTGAGCGCGAGCCAGTAAACCTTGTAGGAATCATAGGGAGGTAGGTGTAAGAAGACGGATTTCCAGCGATGAGCTCGGCTCGCTAAACGACGTATAGCTGTGGAATTGAAAAACAAATCGCGAACAACAGCGGCTTCACGGTCGGACCTGGAGCGGTCCAAGATAGCGATTGTGAGGTCGGAGTCCCTCGATCGCTCCAACCACATATCTATGAGTTTTACCTTGGGTCGAGTTCCTAATACGAATCGAATGGTGGACCAAAGTTTTGGGGTTGCGATGGCGATTTGCCTCCAAGATCGGCAGATCTGGGTGAGAAGAAGGGGTCCGTGACGAGGGTCAAAGTTATCGGGCAACTTGACGCTGCGATCCTGCGTTGGGGCACCAGGGATCCAAGAGAAAATTTCGGAGAGGAGCTCAGGGAANTACTCTTCGAACAGGCGATAGAAGTGGACGGTGGCTATCTGCAACTGATTTGAGGTGATCTCTTCGTGCGGTCAGCTTTGGGAGAATGGATTCCAAGTAATGGAGTTCGCTATCGACATCGATAATGAATTTTCTGATAGCGTCTGCCTCCGTCGAAGAGGGCACTTTGTTTGTCCCGAGGAGCTCAGGTACTGGTGAGGTATACTCGTCTGAGCCCAGGTGGACGCAATCTGAGCAGAGGATATGAGCCATGAAGGGCGAATGAATTTGGTGGACAGATATCAGTGTTCTTCGACTTGAACCACGGCGAGTACGAAGGTCAGAGAGCTGGGGATTTTTCGCAGATGGTGGAGTGGTTGTAGGTGGTGTACAGCCTTGGAAGAAACGCGCAGCTAACGAACCTACCAAGTTTGGCACCGGCAGTGACCCCAAACAAAGGCGCATGGCTAGCGTTGTTTGCAGCCGCTCAAGTGTCCACTTTTCTTTCCACCGTACCACCCCCGAAAATGCTGAGATAAATAAATATGGTTGTTCATATCAATCTCACATGAGTTACCAATGAGAGTCATGATCACTGGGCTTTGGCACACCGCTTACTTCACGAGATCCAGATGGTTTTCGTATCCGTGCAAGCATCATACTTCGAAATTCCTTCCTCGTTCGAGCGAGGCCAATTGCCCAGACCTCGAGTACAACGTCCAGAAAGCTAGGTTTTTGGTGCTCCAGTATCTTTGCGTATTGCTCGAGAGCTCCGAGTCTCCGCCACATATTCTGTGAGTAGGTTGTTTNCGTTCAGTTTTTTTCGCTCAGCCATAACATCGCACACATTACCCAATTGTCCACTGCTTCCAGCGACAAACCGATCTCTGCCATCATCGCGTCGGATCCAGGGCCACCGAGGATGGCATTCACAGCGCCATCTTCAATTTGAGCAAGGCCGTTTATGTTGCGTGCCTCGATGATCATCGATCATCAACAAGAGCGTCAGCTTTTGGAGGATGGTAGCAATGCGAGAGTTGAGATGAACCTCGGCGGGATCAACTGGGAACATCAGCATCGGATTAAGTGGGGTATGATCAAAATTGGCAAATTGGCTGGCCCTCGGGCACCGTTCCGACGACGCGTTCTCCGAACGCGACGCGGAAAGCAAAGTTAAATCTAGCGATGCCGTCCCTGGTAGGCGTACCTGTGTTTCCAGGTTAAATTTACATTGTACCGAAAGCGACAGGGAACGATTTACGACAATGTGCACAGCATCTAGGGCTTGGAAAAGTACAGTGATATGGCATGGGTTCGCGGTCGGTATGGTATAGTAAGTATGGGAAAGCAATACCGAGTATAACCGCATTGTCAAGTGGGTGGGTGCCGCAGCCTTCTGATCGTGAATCCGGTATGCGGAGATCCGTCGCCCTCAAATCGATGGGACACCAAGCCAATAGATGTCGTCCTATCCCAATTCGCTGGGCCAAATTTATCCAGACTGGCATGCAGATATTGAAGTGCGCCTGCACGCCCAACGTCCTGGGGTTTCAAATCCAGAATTGCACTCTCCAGAAGGTCGTATCCCAGATCCCCCGATCCCGAAATGCCTGCTGCGTCCATCCTGCTAAGCACCATCGGAACCCAGGTCGCGAACAGCCCATGGCCCGTGGAACTAAGTTCAATCTTCGTAGGCACTGTAACGCGTATCGTCTTCAACCTGGGCAATAAACCTATCTGCGGTGCTGTAGTGGGTCTAGATAAGGAGGGAAACAACAGGGATAGGTCACTCTCCAACACCACTGCAAGGTGTTTGACATTCGGTGCCTTTCGAAGGATCTCGATAAGCTCTTGCGGTTGAGCTGAGGCGAACGCGAGAACGAGGGTGGTTAACCTCAAGCAGCGAGATATGAGACCAGGTAATTCTTCGCGATGGAATCGAAACCGGCGGTCATGGGAACCGACAACAAGATTTGTGAGGTTGGGGAGTTGCAATGCCCGCCACAGTGTACCTGTGTCGGTGGTTGGAGCCGATGTTTCCCCATAAGCAACTTTGATGTTTAGACGCGTGAGTTTGGACATGGTAACGTCCGTAATGTTGGTTATGGGATGTATTTTGCATTTAAGATCGCAGTTCTTGAGGTTGGGAAACCTCCGCATAGCTTTGATGCATTCATCGATTGGCGCGAAATGGCTGATATTGGCTGCTGAGTGTTGATAAGAAAAATAGGTGATCCTCGATTCATCGATTGGTAAGGCGTCTCCAGAGATACGGTGGTTGAGGGTGAGCGAAGTAATAAGTGGTCCGCCCGTGAAGATGCCAGGCATTGTTAGTTGTATTTTCCCGATGGTGACGTGAACGGATAGTTGCTGGAGACGTCCTATATTCCCTTTCGCTCCACCGAGTGCGTCCCAGTAAACCTTGCAGGAAGCCTGGGGAGGCAAGTGCAAGAGGATGGATTTCCAGCGATGAGCTTGGCTCGCTAAAAGACGTATGGCCTCGGCATTGAAAGCCAAATCGCAAAGAGCAATGGCTTCCCCGACGGGACTAGAGCGGTCCAAGATAGCGATTGTGAGGTCGGAGTCCCTAGATCGCTCCAACCACATCTCTATGAGCTTTACTTTGGATCGGCTTCCTAAGACGAATCGGATGGTGGACCAAAGTCTCGGGGTTGCGATGGCGGTTTGCCTCCAAGATCGGCATATTTGGGTGAGAAGAAGGGGTCCGTGATGAGGGTCAAAGTTGTCGGGTAAACTGACGCAGGGATCCTGCTTTGGGGCACCGGGGCTCCAAGAGAAAATCTCTGAGAGGATCTCGGGGAATACTCTTCGAACAGGTGATAAGAGTGGGCGGTGGCTATCTGCAACTGATTTGAGGTGATCTCTTCGTGCGGTCAGCTTTGGGAGAATGGATTCTATATAGTCGAGTTCGTCATCGATGTCGATTAAAAGCTTTTTGATGGCATGTGCCTCCGTCGAAGAGGGCACTCTGTTTGTACCAAGGAGCTCAGGTACTGGAGAGATACACCTGTCTGAGCTCAAATGGACATCGCAAACTGAGCAGAGGATCTGAGCCATGTAGGGAGGTGAAGCTTTCTCAGCTTTAATTGCGGTGGAGAAGATGGCGGATGTTGGGGTGATTGTAGATAGCCAAGGAGCATGAAATCAAGCAATGGATATTCATTGAAGCCCAAGGTTTGGCATCAACAGGGACTTCAAACAAGGCGCATGGCTAGTGACTGTCTATGGCATCCCGACGACCTCTATCAACGAGGACGACGAATGAACGACCGCCATGAGTCTCCGATGTTTCTAATGAGGATAATTGACTCGTCTTCGTGATACTAACGGCCTTCTGGATATCAGCAGGTACAGGAGCGAACCTCAATGTATGTAGTGAAAGCGATAGGGAATTCAAATATGTATCGACGGCGCGCACATCACCCCGGAATTGAGTACAGTCATATAGGTTTGTGGTTGGTATAGTAGTACTCTTGGGTAGACGGACTGCCAAAAGGGAACGGCCTTCGGTTCACACGTATTGCATGGCAGGTGCGCATGAGAAGCGCGTTGCGTGGACTTGGATCCTTTGCGCCGTCGCTGTGCTTCCGACCTCCAACTAAGGGCTCCGACATTCCTCTTCCAATGGAATCGATTTTCCATGAAACCATTCATGAACAGACGAAGATTTTACACGATTATAGTACAAAGAATTTAAGTTCGAGGACCCCTCCAACGGCGTTCCTTCTTTCTAGTGGTACTCCCAGAAGCCTGCTCAGGTTCCTCCTTCTTCGGCTCCTCTTCTTTCTCTTCTTCCCCCTCTTTTTCTTGTTGTTGTTGTTGCTCACCCTCGTCCTCGCCCTCCTCATCCTCAGGCTCCTCTGGCTTCTTCCCCCTAATAATGATACCCCGACTAGCCTTAGCCCTCTCCTTCTTTGCCGCTTTCCTCTCCTTGATCCTTGTCTCCCTCTCCGCCACCTCAGCTGCCCTCTTCTTATCCTTCACCAACTTCTGATGCGCCAAACAAATGCCCTTGCTGCACTTGATTCCATGTGCAGAGCACAGAGGTTCAGCTTCTTGAGCGGGAGCAGAGGACTGAGCCCACAAGTCGACGTCGGCGCTCCCAGCTTTTTGAGAAGAGGTTATGGCCGACGACCACAACTTTGCAGTCCCACTCGCATTCGAAGAAGACGCAGCCAACCACGAGGCCTCCGCCTGGCCAGCGTACCCCGCGTCCCCAAAATCCTCATCATCGTCGTCGTCGTCGTCCTCATCGTCCGAGGTCCGAAGTGAGCGTCCGGCGAGGGACAACCCCGCCGTTTCATCTACCGGCGATTTAGGCGGCGACGGTTCAGTTTCAGCAAGGCTCGGCAGACCCGGAGGCTCAAGGGGCACTTCCTGGTCCACCAGGTCGGCCCAGGATGGGGACGTTGCACTCGCAGGACTCCGAGGAGATTTTGGAGTAGTCGGAGAAGCGGGTGAACGAGAAGCAGAAGGAGAAGCGAGAGTAAGAGGAGAAGCGAGAGGAGCGGTGTTAGTCCTCCTCGTCAACCCACGCGAGGTAAGTGGTGGGAACGCTGACGGCCCCGGGGGCCTGGTCGCCGACCCGATAGACTTTGAATACGAGAGGGGGGGGAGATCGAGGGGATGTAGGTCTGGGCGACCCCATCTGTGATGTAGATGCAGATAGCGGGGTGGCTGAGGAGATCCTATTCCCTAGACACAAACATATGAATTACTTGAATGGTCGCGAGGAGTTCTTGAATAGAGATGCTTACATGGATTACTATTCCCTACCGCCAACTTCTGGACGGGTGCCGCCGAAGGGTCTTGGATGTGGGCGGGTCGACCTCGTCTTCCTCCCCCTATTCCTCCCCTTGCTCTTTCCGCCCCTCTTTGACCTCCAGCAGTACCTCTCCCCCTCTGCATCATACTTCCACTAGCAGCAGAAGGAGTACCAGGAGAAGGACCACCGGAACTAGGAGCAGCCTCAACCCGCTCGACGCTTCCCGGCACCAACAAAGGCGAATCAGGCGGAGGGGGCGGTTTAACGGAACCGGGCAAAGGACACGCGATAGACTTCCCAGTGGGGTCTTCCGCGAGGGGTCGGCACCATAGGGAAGGTGGGTAGGGGTGGTTGAAGAGTCTGTTGGGATAAGACCTCGTTAGTACGATCGAGTGTGGGACATACAAGGGAGGGAGAACACGCACCGTTCTTTAAGGTTCCACACTCGGTCGGTGAACCAGTCGGATTCGACTTGGATGCGTTTCCAGTCTGCATGAGAAGTTGCGTTAGCGTACGTAGCTGGCTGGAGGGTCGGCATGTCCACTCACGATCCTTCCAGGCCTCCCCAGTAGTCTTATAGATAGAATAGAAAACCTGCGAAACCCTCTGTTTCTCATCCTCCTTCGGCTTTTTGAGGATGTCTTTCCATCGGTGTTCGCCGAGGAGGTTGTTCAGGCTGATTTCACGATCGACTTCGAGGATCACCGTGGATCGGGCCTATTATCGAGTATATCAGTACTTCATTGTATCCTGTTTGCGGATCGCGGATAGGAACAGAATTCGGGAGCGAGAGCACATGAGAGGAGAAAAGAACAATATCGCGAACGAGAAGGACAAAATGAGAGGAAAGGAAAAAGACACATACCGTCGGCTTATGATGAATCCCCCATACTGGTTCATAGCTCCCTAAAACCACCGCAACCCAAATTGCAAACGCAACACAATCCTCCAATAGGTCAAAATCAGCGTTGGAAGGGTAGGGTTGGTAGACGACGAGGTAATTGGCGTCGTCCTGGATTTTTGGGGATTTTTCTGGTTTGACCATTTTGCTCGTCGATGAATGGTGTGTGTTGATAGATGCAGATGCTAGCTAGAGAGATGGATAAGATTTTAGTGCAACGAGAGAGAGCCGGCTGTCAGATGAAGAGAAGTGAGAGTGATATAGGGATGGAATACAACGAAGAAAGAGAAGGTAGAGCTAGTTTGCCAGCGTCAACAGGGAGATGGTGACGAGCTTCCTCTTCACTTCCTTATCGTTTCAAATCCATCCCATAGGCTTTATATACCCTAGAACAGGCTGAGGTAACCACGGTGCCTCGTGGATTGAGTTCCTTGCGTCATGATAGAATCCATCTTGGATAGACATCAGCGAACCATCAATGAGAAAGAATTGAACGTGCACCCAATTATCTGGTAAAAGCAGCGATCAACTATGTATCATCGGACACGGAGCTTTCTCTCTGCCTCTGATAAATTCGTATTCTTGAGGCTCAGGAAAAGGGGCTCTTGGCTGCTGGTTAAATGTACGCATAGAGGTGAGTCAGGTGCTTGGACCAAATTTATCTAGACTCGCCCGCGAAGGGGCACTCTGTTAACGTTTCTACCAAAAAGCTCAGGTAACTGGGCACATCTGAGCCATGAAGGGCCCCCTTCCTCAGCTTGAATCGCGGTGTATAGGAGGGTCAGGAAGATGGCGATTGTGCAGATATTGGAGTGATCGTCGATGGCCAAGGCGTATGGCTACTGCTCTTTTAGCGTATGGCGTCCCAACGACGCGTTCTTCTACATCCATGAGGACTGCGAATGAACAACCACTTTGAGTCGCCAATGTTTCCGATGAGGATACTCAACTTGTCTTCGTGATACGAACGGCCTTCTATATATCAGTAGGTACAGGAGCGAGCCTCAATGTAATCTTGCGGTGCCATCCCAGACAGGTGTACCCATTTTCAGGTAAAATGTACAATGTAGCAAAAGCGACAGGGAACTATATGTATCGACGGCACACACATTGCCCCGGAATTGGGTCAAGTCATATCAGTTCGTAGTTGGTATGGTAGTAATTATGGGTAGACAGACTGGGTAGCCAGTATCAAGCGGGTGGGTGTTGCCGCCTTCTGATTGAGAATGGGGTGTGCGGAGATCCACGCCCATATTTACAAGGCCCTACACCAATGGATATTGTATCCAGATCCCAATCCGCTGGACCAAATTTATCTAGACTTGCCCGGAAATGTTGAAGTGTGGCTGAAGACCCAAGAGAATCCTGGGGTCGTAAATCCAGAGTTGCACTCTCCAGCGGGTCATATCCCGAATCCTCCGTTTTCGAATTGGCTGTTGCGTCCATCCTGCTGAGTACCATTGGAACCCAGACCGCGAACAACCCATCCAAAAGACGTCGTTCAATGTACGCAGGTCTTGTCACATTTATCATCTTCAACCTGGGTAGTATACCCGGCCGCGATGCCGTAGTGGGTTTGGATATAGACTCGAATACCTGGGATAGGATTTTATTCGATGTCAATGAAAGGTTCCTGACATTGGGCGCCTGTCGGAGGACCTCGATGAGCTCTTGCGGCTGGGCTGAAGCGACCGCAAGAACAAGAGTCGTTAACTTGAGGCAGCGAAATATGAAACCAGGGAACTCCTCGCGATGCAGTCGCGACTGTGCGTCAGAGGACCCTACAATGAGAGTTTCGAGGTTTGGGAGGTGTAATGCCCGCCACAATGTGCCTGGATCGGAGGTTTCCCCGGCACCAACCTTGATGTCTAGACGCTCGAGTTTGGCCATGGTAAAATATGGGATGTCGGTGATGGAATGAAGTTTGCAATATAGATTGCAGTTCTTCAGGTTCGGAAGCCTCCGCATGACTTTGATGCATTCAGGAATGGGTACAGTACTGGTACCTGGGAGTGCCGAGTTTTCATAACAAAATTCGGTGATCCTGGATTCATCTACTGGAAAGGCGTCTCCAGAAATAAGATGGTTAAGGGTGAGCGAAGTAAGTTGTGGTCCGCCCGTGAAGATGTCAGACATCGTTCGTTGCAATTGCCCGCGGGTGATGTGAACGGATAGATGCTGGAGGCGTCCTATATTCCCTTTCGCTCCACTGAGCGCGTCCCAGTAGACCTTATAGGGAGGCAAATGCAAGAAGACGGTTTTCCAGCGATGAGCTTGGCTCGCTAACAGGCGTATGGCCTGAGCATTGAAAGCTAAATCGCGGACAGTGGCGGCATGGTGGTCAGATATGGAGCGATCCAAGATGGCGATTGCAAGGTCGAAGTCCCCGGATCGTTCCAACCACATATTTATGAGGTTCAATTTGGATCGAGGTCCTAACACAAATCGAATGGTGGACCAAATTTTCGGGGTCGTGATGGCGGTTTGCCTCCAGGATCGACAGATCTGAGCGGGAAGAAGGGGCCCGTAATGAGGGCCAAAGGTGCCGGGTAGCCCGACACAGGGATCCTGCGTTGGGGCACCGGGGCTCCAAGAGAAAATTTCGGAGAGGATCTCAGGGAACACTCTTCGAGCAGGTGATAGAAGGCTGCGATGGGCGTCCGTGAACGATTTGAGATTATCCCTTCGCGCGATCAGCTTGGAGAGAATGGATTCCAAATAGTGAAGTTCGTTGTCAGCGTTGGTAAGACATTGTTGGATGGTGTCTGCCTCCGTCGTAGAGGGTACTTTGTTTGTACCAAGGAGCTCAGGTACTGGAGATATATACTCCTCTGAGCCCAAGCGGAGCTCGCATTCTGAGCAGAGGATATGAGCCATGAAGGGTAAATGAACTTGGGGAGCAGGTGTGTTTCTTCGATCTGGATCACGGTGGATACGCAAGTCAGGAAGATGGCGTTGTGTAGATGTCGGAGTGGATGGTGAGGGAAGTCGCAAGAACAAGAAGCAATGCCGTATCTTAGTTTGGCATCAGCAGGTACTCCAAACACAAAGTGCACTGGACCAAATTCAAGCTTCACATCCAAGTTCTAAAATTGGTGCTAATCTACACCCCTTATAATAGTCCAATTCCGATTACAATCGGGGAATCCAAGAGTCGAGAACAAATCTAAACCAAGGACAACGAACTGGAGAAGACAATGAATCTTTGTTGGTATCCGGGGGCGGAATTGTCAGCAGGTCTCCGCCCTATTAAGTATCCCTTTTCCTCCGACTGCGCCTCCTGCCTTCCCCTCGGGCGTTTTCCATGATCCGAATCCGATCGTCGCTTCCTCGATTCTCTACTACAATTGAAATTCAGAATAGCCGCACAAATCTGAGGTGCTGTGCACCTAGAGAGCATCCTTGTCTCATTCTTTGATAGCTCGCCCCCATATGTGGAATCGTCTTTGGGCTCTCTCTTCACGGGTGGCGGAGGCCACGGCGGCGTCTTGTAGGCTCCTCCCAGTATTGGGCACTTCAAGCCTGCGGCAGGCTCGGGCGCCGGTGAGTTCGCCTGTACAACGACAAGGTCCGGGGTCGCTTCTAGTCCAGTAAAGCCTACAGTATGGAAACTAGAATAAAATACACTCACCTTGACTCGGTTTCATCCTGGCAAAGCTCGATCGAATTTTTCGTGCCACAATTCATTAGCGGCCTCTCACAGCCTGAGTATGGTCCACTGCACGGATTCAAAGGTAGGAACATACTAACCTTCATTCTCCCGATGGCTCTTCGGCCATGCCAGTGCCTTCTGTAACACTTCATTATTCTCTCCTTTGGAGCATGCAGCAGGACTGTATAGCCCAAAGCTCGATTGATACTCCAAAGGTCATTCCGACCAGCTCTTCCACGTCCAAGTCTGCCAAATCAGTAGGCACCCTCTACGACCTTCTGTGATATGACCGTCGGTGTGCGGATGTCAGTGTCAGGATTACGCACCTCTTCATAGCGCAGTGTGTGAATGTGGGGCCGACGCTTCTCCAACATAACTTTGACAATTGAATGAAAATGGATTAGTGAATCAAAGTAGTCGAAAGAGTCTGTATTTGAAGCATTGGGGCACAAAGAGACGAAGAAAAAACCAGGGTTCAAAAGCAGCAGCCGAGTAATAGCAAAAAGAAAAGTAGCAGTAGCCTGAAACGACAGGCAAGGTATAAAACTCTCGCAGAGGTTGTACAAGGGTAAATAGCGGTAATAGCTAGTCCTTAGAGTCCGATAAGCCGATAAAGAGATGATATCTAAGAAACATATGAGTTAAGGGCAAAAGAAAAAACAAGCAGGAGAAGAGAGAGAGAGGACAAGAGGCCGATTCGTTACACGTAGTGATACAACATTTTGAGTCTATAGAATTAAATGAAGGAAGAAAAAATGGTCGTGTGTGGTAGTTCCTCCCAGTGAATTGATAGCGAAACAGCGAAACCGAACGCCGAAGAAATATTTAAACAAGAGAAGGAATTGAAGATGAGGCCCAGTGGATCTAATTCTTAGCTATCCGCCTTCTCCCTTATCAAGATTTCCTCTGTGACATTAAACGTTCCGCTTAGCTCAGAATATTCGTAACACCAGGGAAAGATAGAACCAAGTATCACCTACTTTCGTTGTGTTCATGGCCTCTCAGCCACCACATGACATTCTGAAGCACTGCCGCAACCCCTCTTTCTGGGGCATGCGATAGCACGACATAGCCCAGCACCCTTTGGGTGTCCCAAGGATCGGCTTGGATCAAATCCTCGACTTCGACATTCCAGTCAAGCAAGCTGACGTGCGCCTCGTCGGAGTTCCCAAAGAAGGATTCTAATACTGGGGGCGCGTGGACATGGGGAGCCCACCTCTCGAGCACCGCCCAGCGCTTTAACGGCTCCTCGCTTTGATCTTCCTCATCGAAGCCCAGGAGACTGTCCATAACATATTTGTAATAGAAAATATACCATGTGAGAGTCTTGACTTCGTCCTGACTCAGGTTCTGCTTCTTCAACTCTTGGACTTCGCGTTCCCAGAATTGTTGGAGAATCCACTGCTTTCGTGCGACAACGCGAAGGAGCAGGTAGTGGTGACCGGGTACGTATACCGGTTCACCTATCAAAGTCCACAAGCGGTCAATCATTTTGTTAGTATATAGATGGTCCTTGGAAAGTTGGGCACTCGCGCAGCGTACTTACGCGAGTTGGGTGGATCCCGGAGGTATGCTGCCTTAGTCTTTTGAAAACGTTTACTCCCTGGGCGGTGCACTGCCCATCCCTCGGCTCGAAAATTTTGTACTGGATTTGTAGCACTTTGTCGATTTTGGGAGAGTCGTCACGGACTTCGGTGGGCCAGGTAGGGAGTCCCATGGGTTAAGCGACAAGGCAGGTTGAGATGAGAGAATGAAAAAGCAGTTAATAACGTTAACCCGTTGACATGAACCATGATTCGGCGAGTTTGGCGGCTGATAGTAGAACAAATGAGCTTCAAGATTCGGCCTTGCAAGTCTCAGGAATGGCATTGATTTACTACAAAAANCGTTCGCGAACAGACAAGGAGTTCATACGACTATAGTACAACAAATTCAGGTTCGAGCACCCTTCCAACGACGTTCCTTCTTTCTAGTGGTACTCCCAGAAGCCTGCTTAGGTTCCTCCTTCTTCGGTTCCTCTTCTTTCACTTCTTCCTCTTCCTTCACTTCTTCCTCTTCTTTTTCTTCTTCCTCCTCTTTCTCTTCTTCTTCTTGTTGCTCGCCCTCGTCCTCGTCATCCTCATCCTCAGGCTCCCCGCGCTTCTTCCTCCAACTGTTAATACCCTGAGCAGCCCTCTTCTCTTTAGCTCTCTTGTTCCTCGCCGCTTTCTTCTCCTTTATCTTCTTCTCCCTCTCCTCCGCCTCCGCCGCCCTCTTCCCGTCCCTCACCAACTTCTTATACGTTGCACAAATACCCTTCTTGCACTTTTTTCCATGCTCAGTACACAGCGGTTCAGCCTCTTTGACGGGAGCAGAGGACTGGGCCCACAAGTTGACGTCGGCGCCCCCAGCTTGTTGAGAAGAGGTCGCAGCCGACGACAACTTCGCCGTCCCACTCGCACTCGAAGAGGACGCAGCCAACCACGACGCCTCCGCCTGGCCAGCGTACCCCACATCACCGAAATCCTCGTCGTCGTCGTCGTCGTTGTCTCCGTCGAACGCGACGAATCCCCCCNTCGTCGTCGGAGTCCTCATCGTCCGAGGTCCGAAGTCTNGAGTCCGGCGAGGGACAACCCCTCCGTTTCGTCCACCGGCGACTCGGGGGGCGACGACTCAGTTTCAGCGAGGCTCGGCAGACCCGGAGGCTCAAGGGGCACTTCCTGGTCCACCAGGTCGGCCCAGGATGGGGACGTTGCACTCGCAGGACTCCGAGGAGACTTTGGAGTCGGAGAAGCGGGTGAACGAGAAGCAGAAGGAGAAGAGAGAGTAAGAGGAGAAGCGAGAGGAGCGGTGTTGGTCCTCCTCGTCATCCCAGGCGAGGTGGCAAGTGGTGGGAACGCTGATGGCTCCGGAGGCCTCGTCGCGGACGCGATAGACTTTGAATACGAGAGAGGGGTAGATCGAGGGGACGTAGGTCTGGGCGACCCGGTCTGCGAGGTGGACGCAGATGGCGGAGGGGCTGAGGAGATCCTGTTCCCTAAAAACAAACATATTAATTAGTTTAATAGTCGCGACGAAGAGTTCTTGATAGAATAGAGATACTCACATGGATTACTATTCCCCGCAGCCAATGTCTGGACGGGTGCCGCAGATGGATCTTGGATGTGGGCGGGTCGACCTCGTCTTCCTCCCCCTCCCCCTCCCCTTGCTCCTTGCGCCCCTCTTTGACCTTTCGCGGTACCTCTGCCTCTCTGGGTCGTACTTCCACTAGCACTGGAAGGAGTACTAGGAGAAGGACCACCGGAACCAGAAGTAGCCTCGAACCACTCCACGCTTCCCGGCACCAACGAAGGTGCATCAGGCGGTGGCGGTTTAACAGCTGTGGGCAAAGGACGCGCGATAGCCTTCCCGGTGGGGTCTTCGGCGAGGGGCTTGCACCATAGGGAGGGTGGGTAGGGGTACTTAAAGGGCCTGTTGAGATACGGTCCGGTTAGTACAATTGAGTGTGGGATGTGCAAAGGAAGGGAAAAGCAAACACGCACGTGTCTGTAAGGTTCCACCCTCGGTCCGTGAACCATTCGGGTTCGACTTGGATGCGCTTCCAGCCTACATTAGACGCTGCGTTAGCGTGCGTAGCTAATTGAAGGGTTGATAGACTTGCCATCCTTCCCAGCCTCCCTCGTAGTCTTGTAGATAGAATAAAAAANCTCGCGAAACCCACTCTTTCTCATCCTTGTTCGGCTTTTTGAGTATGCTTTTCCATCGGTGTTCGCCTAGGAGGTTGCTCATGTTCATTTTACGGTCGATTTCGACGATCACTGTGGATCGGGCCTATTATCGAGTATATCAGTACTTCATCGTATCCTGTTCGAGGATTGCGGATAGGAATAGAACTCGGGAGCGAGAGCAGATGAGGAGAACAGAACAATATCGCGAACGAGAAGGACGAAATAAGAGGAAGACACATACTGTCGGCTTATGATGAATCCCCCATACTGGTTCGTAGCTTCCTAGAACAACCGCAACCCAAAACGCAAACGCAATATAATCACCAGGTAGATCAAAATCGGCGTTGCGCGGGTAGGGTTGGTAGATGACGAGGTACTTGGCGTCGTCTCGGATTGTTGGGGATTTTTCTCGTTTGACCATCTTGCTCGTCGATAGATGGTGTGTGTTGAAAGATACCGATGCTAGCTAGAGAGATGGACAAGTCTTAGTGCGACGAGAGGGAGGCTGGCTGTCAGATGAAGAGAAACGATGTAGAAGTGATATAGGGATGGAATACAACGAAGAAAGAGAAGGCAGAGCTAGTTCGTCAGCGTCAGCGGTGTAATGGTGACAAGCTTCCTCTTCACTTCCTTATCGTTTCAAATCCATCCCATAGGCTTTATATACCCTAGAACAGGCCGAGGTAACCACGAATGCCTCGTGGATCGATGCTGATTGAATGAATTCCTTGCGTCATGATAGAATCTAGACGCAGAGCGAACCATCGATTAGAAGACAATGTGACCTGCTGCGGTGAAGGTGGAACATCCCATAAGTATCATTCCGGTGATGGCGAAAGAAACGATTGTAGTCGCAGAGGATTGAACGCGCGCCCGACTTTCAAGGTCCCGCTCATGGCCTCGTGATCGTGCGACCGATGATCCGGTAAAAGCAGCGATCAGCCGTCGTCAAGGACACGGAGCTTTTCCCCTGCCTCCAAGTTCGTATTCCTGCAAGGGCTCAGAAAAAGAGTGCTCTTGGTTAATGTACGCGTAGATGTGAGTCAAGTCCTTTCCATGCCCCCAATTTCTCTTTGCCGCTGTACTGCCTTGACTTGAAGAATGGCACAAAGTAGTCCTTATTTATAAACTGTGCTCGTGATTTTGAATTCAAATTTACCTTCGCCTTCTTTTTCCCTTCCTCTCTTCTTCTCCTGTCACCTTTTTCTCCGATGTTCTCATCTCATTCCCCAGGAGCCATTTGTGCTGATCCCTGAATCTGATCCTTTCAGTGTACCGATATCAATGTATCCTGCTCAATAAGAGAAGATTTAAGAAAAGAGTTATTTTCGATTTGCCTCTCGGTCAAGAATTGCGTTACCGTAGGCCTCGTTGCGAGCCGCCACCTACACGTTCACCCCCAGCCCCCACCTTCAGATTCCTTTATCTGTCTCGCTTGCTCATGGTATCGACGTCACTGAACGAGGCGCATGGTGTTTACAGGGTCCTATCCTGGCCTATCGGCGACATGTCAGGTACCAGGCAGCGGCACGCTGCCTGAAAGGAACAAAAACGAGCTGCTACCGTCCATTCCTTGCTCTAAATACGTACGTACACTTAGAGACCAAGAACCCTCACTTGACCTCGACCCAGCTCGTGAGGAGTGTAGTACGCATCTTGCTCACTCGAGTATCACTCTCCAGATAGTCTGATCATCATCATAAATCATGGATGGTCGTCGGACGCCCAATAGCCCGACGGATGATCACAACAAATCGAAGCTGATAGAGCCTACTAACCACCCAAACAAACACAATAACCAATCAATCACCACGAGGGTATGCGGCGAGGTGCGGCGCCCTCACTACGCATAGAGAGAGGCACAGCCAAGAAACGCCTCAAGCTTCCTGGTGGAACTTGTGTCATGTATGATGGAGAGATCGCCCTTGGGAAGCCACGAGAACTCCAAACACGCGGTACCAGCACGCTTCTACGCCAGGTTTTCACACAAAGTCTCACTGCTATTGGGCCCTTCCGTCGGCACTTCTCCCATTTCTCCCATATTCTCAATTCTCTTTCCCCCTGATTCTTTGGAGTGGGTCACTGGTGACCACTTCAGGGCCTGACGACCATACGATACGACACACGATTAGCAGCCAACCAAGCTTCAGCAGACGATCATCGTACTACTTATAGTTAACGCATCCGAGGAAATGGCTACCGAGGCCGCCGCCCCGCTACTCAGCGGGCTACTTGAAGAACCGCAGGACAAGCTCCAACTTCTACGAGAAGTCCCCGGACGGCTGCAGTTGCTCTCGTTCCACACTTCCTCGAGCTTGCCTTTGGACTTTGTCGACCTCCTTCGGAGTTTCTTCCGCACGATGTGGAACGGCATATTGACTCTCGCAACGGCGTTCTTCGTCTCCACCTCCCTTTTGCAGACGAAGACTGGGTATGGAGGCGGGATGCAGATGGTTGCGGGGCAGGGGCAGTATTTGCTGGGCCTAGGTGTGTATCCGTACTGTATTCAGGGTTGTTATGGCCTGGTGTCGGTGTTGCGGAGCTAATTTGTGTGTCTGCGTGCCTGTCTATAGGGATGGGAGATATTACAGGGTAAGTACTCGTCGGTCTTCGCTCGTTCAGTAGAAGATACACTCGTTAACCCGTCCCCTTGATGATCCAGTCCCGTCGTAGAGACCAACCTAATGGTATGTACATCTATGCAATGCTATGCTATGTCGTCATCCCACCCACCGCTCGACTCTGCTCCCCGGCCACTCAGTCTACCCTGCTCTCTCCGGTTATTTTGGGACTGGGTGCTTACCAGCGTTCTCCTAGGGCTACGCTTCGCTTGACCAAGTAGGCACAGGCCTCCATATGCGCCAACGGAGCCGTGCTTTCATTGTGGCTGAACCTTCCTCTCCGGGTAACCGAATTGTCTTTATCAACGCAGGTACTTACCCACCCTCCATGCCAAAAAAANGTTTTAATCATTTCTGACGCTCTGATGTCATCCATTTACCGCCCGTCCTCCGTGCTCGACCTCGACCCTCGCCCTATTCCTCCCNTTCAAACCCCACCCATAACATAACGCATATCCTCGTAATGTGATCCAGACATCGGAATGGGTGATACAGGCGTCCGGCGCAGCATCATCTCCCAACTCTCCACTTTATATCCGGGCGTTTACACTAAAGACAACGTAGCGTTCGTCGCTACACACTCGCACGCGGGCGTCGGGGGGNTACGTCGAGAACCTCCTCCCGCAGATCACCAGTTTGGGCTACGTCAAGGAAACAGCAGACGCCATCGTCGCAGGCACAGTCCGCGCCGTCCAGCGCGCGCACTCGAGCCTGGCGCCGGGCAGGCTGAGGCTGGGCAACGCAACTGTGCTGGACGCCAATATCAATCGGAGTCCGACTGCGTATTTGGCTAATCCGGCGGCGGAGAGGGCGAGGTATCAGTATGACGTGGACAAGGATATGACGGTGTTGAGGTTTGATGATGAGAGTGGGAGGGCGAGGGGTTTGTTGAGCTTTTTCCCCGTGCATGGCACGAGTCTGTATATCGTAAGTTTTCTCTTGTTCCTCCTGGTCGCTCATTTATCAGTCGGTGAAACCTTTTCTCTTGTTCACCGACTCTTTGGTCATTTTTCGTTTTTTGCATTTATCCTTTTTCTTCTTTCGAGGGAAAAGATAGATGGTGCTTTCGTTTCTTGTTTTGGGTTGGCGCCGCTGATGATGATGATGAGTCCTTGGTGCCCGCGCGTTTNCAACCAGATCTTTTATTTCATCTTATCTGCTTACAGGCGTTATCCATCTATTGATCGTACGACTCCTTCGTTTCTTCTCCTTTTTCTGTTTTCCGGTTTCTTTCCAGTTCAAGGGAGGAGATGGATGGGGCTCTTACGGCTGTTGCCGACTCTTTCGTCTCTTCTCCTTTTTCCCTTTTCTTTCTTCTTGCCTGTTCGAGACAGGAGGTGGATGGGGTTCCTGCAGCTGTTGGAGGTGTTTCGTTTTCGCGCCGTTCATGATTTTGGCCTCGTATAGAGTGTTTCTTTGTGAAACCCTCTCTTGTTTCCCGAATATTTCGTTCACTTCCGTTTGGCTTTGTTCTTTTTTTGAGTTCGATGGCGCTCCTGTTGTTGTTGTCGTCTCGTGCTGGCGTCGTTCATGATCTTTGGTTCCTGTGGAGTGTTTCTCCGTGAATCTTCATCCCCGAATCTTTCGTTCTTTTCCCATTTGCTTTCTTCTTTCGAGTTCGAGGCGAGACATCGATGACGCCCCGACTGTCGTTCATATAAACGGCACAAAGTCCCTTGTTAATTTGTTCTGGCACCGTTCATGATTTTGGTTTCGTGTGGCGTGTTTCAACCAAAAATGATTCCATCTCATCCACTTACTGACTTATCGACCCAATGACAGAACAACACCCTCGTTAGCACCGACAACAAGGGGATGGCCGCGTTCCTGTACGAAAACTCCGTTGAGCCCAATGCTATGCCCGGAAACACCTCGTTCGTGGCTGGGTTTACTCAGTGTGAGTACTACCCCTCCCTTCCCGGAGCTAATTATACCTGATTAACATCCTATCCTCCTCGGCTGACAGCTAATGTCGGTGATACGTCCCCCAATACGTGAGCATGCCAATTACCTCTCTCTCGGGGGGCTCAGAGCGGGGTACTGACACCTCGACTCGGATCACAGGTTGGGTCCTGTATGCCAAAGCCCCGGTAAGCCATGGGACGGGCAGGCTTGCGACCCCAACCACTCGACTTGTGGTGGGACTGTGCAGGATTGCATTGGACGGTAATAGACCACGTTTACAGTCATCGTAGCGTGGACTGACCACGATGTGACAGAGGCCCAGGATTTCGAACTTCTGATTTCGAATCCAATAGAATCATCGGTGACGCACAGTTCCGCGGGGCGCAGAGGATCATGAATGGGCCTCTCAGCGCGGTTAGTGGCGCGGTGCGGAGTGTGCATGTATATGTGGAGATGTAAGTATACATCGGCTCCTCGTCGCTTTCGCTTCCTTGTGCCATGCTACTGGAGTGTTCGGAATAGTGCACTGACTGCTGACCTCCCTTTTCTTTTCTAGGGCCAGCCATGGTTTCGCGCTCCCGAATGGAACTGTCGTAAACACCTGCCCCGCCGCGATGGGTAAGTCCAGCTCCCCGGTTTTCTCGAAACCGAAACAAGTGACACAGTGGACCCTCTTTCTTTCTTTAGGTTATAGCTTTGCAGGAGGAACAACGTAATGCACCTTCTTTTTTTCCAGCCATTTTTGAATCTGCGCTCTAATCGGTTATTCTCGTGTTCGCCTTTTTCATGTCGCTTCAGAGACGGTCCTGGCGCACTCGATTTCATTCAGGGATCCAATTCATCTCAGACTCAGTACGTACTAGTCTATCTATCTATCGATATGCCCTCATCGTCATCAATCTCTTTCGAGTATACTCGTACTGAATTAGTTTTTGCCGGATTTAGGAACCCATTTTGGGAGATCGTAAAAGGTCATATTTCACCAGCGTCTATTCTCAATTGGACAAACAAAGCTGACTTTGACTTTGACGGACTTTGACACTGACTGACACCGTTTGACATACGTTCGATGCATTGCATATACAATGCACATTTAACTCCCTATCTATCCCATCTTGTTCTGCTCCGTCCGTTCACCTTCTGATTCGGACGAACCTGAACAATATTGGACTTGGACGGATACACGCGCCCGCCGCGCACCATCCTCACACCACTAAAACACCCCCTACACCGCCGCTGTCGCGGATGTTAATGTTGGTTTGGGGCTTGCGCTAGGCGCTGTTACCCCTCCCCCGAGTCCAGAACAAATTCGATGCCAATATCCCAAACCCATTTTGTTGAATACGGTGCGTTAGTCCTCCTAATCACATCTATGTGTCGAACAGTGATTAGATCTTCCCTTCCTTTCCTTTCCTCGAATTCGTCACATGACAAGGGAGCTGCGCATTTCCCTTACGAGTGGGCTCCGAATCGTGTTGATGTCCAGATTCTTCGAGCTGGAAACTTCGGTGAGTCTCAGCTGGCATTTCCCCGGAATCATGATCATCTCCTGACCAGCGGTTACTCTCCCATCATCAATCATCCCTCACCCCCCTTTCCCATCGACATGGATGGCCTGGCTGGCCTTTTACGTGCACCGGAATTAACAACTAACCTCGTGTTGCACGTTTGTAGTAATGCTTATCATGCCCGGTGAGCGTCCCACCCCGTCAGCGCATGCGCGCTGGGTTTCCGGATTCTGATGGAGTTGCTTACTATCTCCGAACAGGGGAACTCACGACTATGGCTGGCCGAAGGCTGCGGTCCGTGATTTTTCATTATCTGCATCAATTTTCCGTCAAACTGACTTAACGTCAACGCGGTCTTTTTTGTGCTTTTGTGTTCTTGGGTTCTCCTGATCCACTCGTTCGTATCCAATATTCCCACTCAATTCAACATTACGGCTGGGCAAAATGGATTGAATCCGAACCCGAATCGATTGTGAATGCACCCATCCCGGGTCATGATGTATTTCGTGATGATGGATGGTGGTGTGTGGTGCGTGCGTTCCTGTTTTCTCTATTGAATAATTTACGTTACGGCACGCACTACGTTATACTCGCCTCCCCCTCGCACCATGTTCGTTCGTGGGTGCGGGATGGCAGTGACGCTGTCCGGGCCCAGCTCATTTCCTCGCGAGTTATCGGCGAGGATGCCTATGTCGTAGTTGCTGGACCTGCTAACACCTATGCGCACTACGTCACGACGAGGGAAGAGTACTCGGTCCAGCGGTATGAAGGTGCCAGCACTATTTTTGGTCCTTGTAAGTCCTTTCCCCCNTTGACTGATTCATCGGGAATTCTATAATTCCCTTTCGTCTTTCTTGTTTTGGCTCGCGAGAGCCGACAAGATTTTGGCTCTTCCCCTTGGACTAGCGGCGGTTTGCCGTGCGATACATTTTNGGACCGTTTTTTTCCCTCGTCTTTTTTTCTTCAATGATTTGTGATGATACCACCTGACTGACCTGGACACACAATGCTTTCCTTTTTTTTTTCAATTGACTAGTCACGTTGGAGGCATACGTCGACAAGTATACTAGCCTGGTGCCGTACCTCGCGGACACGGCGAGTGGCAGTAGGCCTCCGAGCGACGCCGCTCCGGAAGACCAGACTTCCAAAGCTATATCGCTGCGGGTACGTCAACTTTGTTCCTTTTCCTCCTCTCACACTCCCTATCATTTAATTATCCATCGTCATCCTTCTCCACTCACCGTCATTATCCTTCGAATTCTTCGTGCGTTCTAACAGAATTTGTCTTAGACTGCTGTCGTATTTGATGCGGCTCCCGCTGGAAAGAAGTTCGGTGCCGTACTGCAGGACGTGAATACGGCCAGCTCTTATCGTGCAGGCAACAAAGTTTCGGCTCAGTTTGTGGGAGCCAATCCACGGGTATGTCACAAGCTTCTTTCAATTCTATTTCCATACTGAGAAATCTTCCCCCTCGTTTTCTCCCCTTCCCCAACTCGCGTTGGTTCTTTCATCGATAGAATAATCTTCGATTGGATGGCACCTTCTTGACGGTTGATCGCTTGGAGTCCGGTCAGTGGAAGACTGTTAGATCCGACTCCCATCCTTCTACGATCTATCAGTGGAAGAGAACGAACACTGTAAGTCGGAGGAATCTTTTCTCCAGCATCCTATGTCTATGCTTTAGGAACTCTTCTCTCACAGCCTCTCTTCCTTCGATCATAGGTTTTGGGCACGAGTACAGTCACAATAACATGGTATGTAGCGCCTTCTTTACTGCTCTTCTAACGCCGTACACCAGTGCTGACACCGTTCATCCCCAAGGACCATTGAGAGTGGCACGCCCGGTAAGTATGCGATTGCTTCAGGTGACCGAGCTGGGTTCTGATTAATGCCGCTTTCCCCCTGTAGCTGGTACTTACCGCCTCAGCTACTATGGCGATTCCAAGCCCTTCATTGGAAGGATCTCCTCGTTCTCTGGCATTTCTTCGTCTTTCACTGTTGTTTAATTATTCATGTATCGGATTGCTCCGGGCCCGCCTGATTTTTATTAACTCTAATTGTCAATGATTGGTCTAGATTGGGCAATGGGCTTAAGGCGTCCAGCTCGCATGCTTTAAGCCACTGTGATCAGGGTCTTCTATGGGCGGGGTGTGACCCAGTGACGATGTACTTTGCCTCGCGTTTGCCATGAGCTGATCAGTGAGTCGAAATGAAGCATAAGAGAGATTGGGGATGATTCACCCCACGTTAATCGAACCACGACGCCATCATCGTTATCACCCTCTTCATTCCCCTACACTCGACTCTCTCACCCCCGTTCAGTTGAAAAAAGCTGTATAATCGGTCACGCCCGGCCTCTTGTCCAGATTCAGTATACCAGCCCATTGTAATGTTCCGCAGTCTAGCAAACCAGTTCGTCAATCCCGTTCAGGGAGGCGGGGCCAGTTCGGCGGGCGACTCCAAGAAAGCCATGGCACCCACTCTGCGTTCCGATTTATACAGCGCCATCGATATGACCAAAGCCTGGTTGACTGGAGGCCTTGGCCGTGGTCAAGCGGGAGATGGAGTGTCGTACCAATCCATATTGACGCTCGCGCAGAAACACTTTCCAGATCTCAACCTCGGCCTAGAATCTGTCGGCCAAACTGAGAGTGAAGTAGCTCTCGTAATTGGGGGTGTCACGAATATGGTGTTGGAACTCAGCAAATGGGAAGGGATGGCCGGGGCAATGGCCATGAGTACATGGACTGATGCATTGGTCGAGGGACATAGAAGGGTCGATGCGGAGTCAAGAAAGGGCTTGATTGCAAATGGCATCACAAGGGGACTCAATTACAATACGGACATGGCGCTCATGACGAAGGAATTCACTGCCAAGATCCAAATCATATCGTCGCTGAAATCTGGTGAGCTTGCCTATTTTCCTCCTTCTTTCATTTCTTTCTTCCTTCTTCAGATCGCCTAGACGCTTCCATTATGTTGAGATTAAATCCTACCCTATTTGATGGAATATTGACATACTAATTTGGTGTCCAACCTCTTCTAGTCAGCTCGAGGATTTATGGAGCAGGGACTGACGAAGCGAGGAAGAGCGAAGCGCTGTGGAGCTCGAAGTTTATATAGTTTCATCGTGTCATTGACTGTCGTCGAGACGTTTCGATTCCAACGCGTGTATGTGTGTCTAAAGAAGAGAAAAGACAATAGTTCTGATGCAGAGAGTGTACAACTAAAACGACATAAGACCCTAATTAAAGAAAGTAAATAAACAACATTGTGACAGTGTCCCGGTACAGAAAACAAAGCGATGCAAGACAGCGACGAGAATCATATGAGATTTGTGGATGTAGTAGGGGAAAGAAGCTAGAAGCATAAAGTAGTTGTAGCAGGAGCATACTATACAGAAAATATTGTACAGATATCTGTGGAAGCGTCGTTAGTAGATGCATGAAGTAGCCGAAGATATCTACTCACACAAAGTTGAATTTTAGTGTCCGTTGCAGTCAGATAACGAGTGGAAAGGTACAGAAGAAGATGATTCAGAAAGAGGCAGGCGACAAGAATTAATGGGGGCCGGCGTTCCAGGAAGGAAGCTCGTAGAAGGCCTGTGATTTAGAGTCCGAGTAGTAGCAATCAGACGGCGAGATGGAAAGGACGGAATCGAAGTATTCAAGCGAGTGTTTGTCGGCAGGAGCTGCCACGAAGTCGGAGCAGGCGTGGAATTCGGTCGGTTGCAACGGCAGTGATTGGGCGGCATACTTGAACCGGTACATTGTCGAGAAGAGAACCTTGGGGCCGGACGGCGATGGTACCGAAGACGATGACGAACGGTCCTCGACGACGCGGTGGACTATGGTGTGCCGAGAGAGATCTAGCGACGAAGAATGAGCACCTATTAGTCATCCATGAAGTGGTGAAACTTACCCGACATTTGGCACATCTTTGCCCAGTACTCAGGCAAGAGGTGCGTGCTGTAGAGGTGGGCGTTCTCCATGGTCAACTGACCATGCGACTTCAGCGGCGCCTCCTCGGAGTGCACCAAATCGTCATTGAGGTAGACGGAGAAAACAGAGACAGCAGTGATGGGGGTAGGGGAGGTGAAAGTGACTGTTGGATCAATCTCCGAAATGTGACGGGGATGAGGAGAGATCTTCACGACGTTGAGTCCGCGCTCAGTCCACATATGCTCATCTTCATTTGACGATGGCATCGGGTAGTCAACAAAGCTTTTGGAGGCAGAACCTGAAGGAGAAGGAAGCAAATCGATGAAGACTATCGAGTTCGGCGGAGATTCTGTGGACGAGGCAAGGCCACGGTAGAGCAAGGTCTGGAGAGTGGCATGCACCTCTGTTGGGGTGGTGGGAGCGGGGGACGAACGGTCACTGCACGACTCGTCCGCAGACAGGGCGGAGCGTTGGGACATTTCGGGGGAGTGGGAACCGTGTGTCCGCCGGGGGACCGTTCGTTGAGGCGAGAGCAGTTTTAGTACTAGTATGGAGAGACGCAGGGAAGGTCAGATGGAACCAACGTTGCAGAAGCCAAAGGTTGCGTCTTACACTTTCGACCTCCACATGTATCTCTCAACTGCTGCAAGCGACTGCCGACCTGCTTGGCGGTCCGGCGCTTGCCAGTCTTCTCGAATATCCAGTCAGAGATAAATCGATTCCGCAGAGGGAAGCGACCGAGTAGCCGTGTTTCTCGAGAATCATCCGGCTCGTATTTTTCAAGGCCTGTTTCGAAAAAAAAGAAAAAGAAATTGAGGAGTTGTTGGGGATTGATGCCAGGCGGGACTTACCCTCAATGAGCGCGGCTTCCAATTCGGGAGGCCAGACGACCTCACCGCCCCTTAGTGTTTTCCAGCTTTTCCGTCCCTTCACGATTGATTGGAAGACATCTTGAGTTTGCGGGCAGGAGAGTTGAGGAGATGCGAAGTTATCATCAGGGGATGGGGGAGTAGGGTGCCTCATTGGGAGTGAGCTGTCTGTGACGGTGACAGGAGAGCTTCGACAGGAGGGACCACGACCGGTGGGCGAAGGTGAGATAGAGTTGTAGGAGGGAAAAGTGAACAGATAAGGGAGGGAGGACCGTGGCTATATATATGGAGCGTATACAAACACGGATTGGAGGACAGATCTCCGTGAGGCGGTCTCGTTATTGAAACGAGTTTGTTCGGATGCTTGGTTTGTGAACCAATCAGGCCACAGGGTTCGTCCCGATCGCTCATACACATCAGGAGCAATCAACCTTTCCCTCACCCATGTAATTTTCCGTTCCGTTTGGTAAGTGGGCGGGAATGTTGGATAACCAAACCTTCTCTGAATACAAGCCACAGGGGTGGGTGCTCGCCCTGCATTGGGTATTTCCCGGATATTTCGTGGGAACCGAGGGACAGAGATTGGCGGCGTTTGGCTCGCCCCCTCGAATTAATCGAGGGAAAGGCGACAGATCTGTTTTGTTCTTTTATCGCTTGTCGCTGTCGATCTTGTGTGTTTGTCACGACCCGACCTGGTTCTTTTCCAGGATCGCGATTCATCCAAGGGGTACAGCCACCCGGTTTGATGGGATACCGTTCGATAAATGGGGAAAACGTCCGAGCCAAAGGCCGCGATTCTCCCAGGAAAAAAGTTACCGAACGCCTGTCCGACTCCTTTTATCTATGCAATAAAACGCTTTTTGGGAATTAACCTGATTCACCTGCTGGGCACGAAAAAAANCGGTTCAAGGATGTTGAGAGAGTGTGGACAATAACAGCGCCATAACCGTGACAACGAGCTATGTGTAGCAGAGCGACTAGTAACAATTAATGATCCCCGTCGCTTGACGTTGTCCCAATAGCTTTTCGGGGTGAAGGGGAAAGAACTGGCTCGCTCCATAATGATGGACAATGGGAGCCCTCTATGCTGTGGTCCAGTAGATCTTGTTCGAGCTCTTGCTTCCGACTCCAGTACCCTGAGCTGCCACTGTAGACACTCCTCAGGATTTCGCTTCATGGGCTCCAAAATGAAGCTCACGTACGGAAGCCATCTTGTCAAAGTTTTTCTATATGACTGACTTTGTATGTCATGATTCAGAAGAATGGTATGTATCTCGGAGCGCTTCTGCCATGTGACGGTCACGACAGGTTGACAGACCCAGGTGAATAGCTTTCGCCGCCGCTGCTCGGGAAGCTGGCAGTGCGATCTGGGGTACCCACGAGCTTGTTCGCTGCCATCCCTACTTCGCTCCGAGAAACCGACATAGATACCTAGACATCGTTGAATTGAATTGCCTCTGCGTAAGATGGAGCACGATGACCGCCTAGTGAGGGAGTGAAGATTTATTCGGATTAGATATGTTGGAGTCGATCTGACCCAAGCGACCAACCGAAACCGATCAAATAAATCAACAACGCGACTTCTGCGCACAGCTCACTGGCGGAGCTGTAGATATGTGCGGGAGTCTAACAGCCTCATGCATTAGTCTCTGGCGACGGGGCGACACCACCTAGGACGTTTTTGGATGAGTTGATGATATACAAGGGAGAATACGGGAACTCACGTCGGCGAGGCGATGCAGAGAATGAGGCAAGTGAGAAAAATATTCGGCGGCTTAGGCCGTGAGTAGTACAAGGGACTGTTCGACCCTGTTGAGCCGTACAATGTATCGGGAGGAACCTGGGGTGCCCGCGGGCGGTGTCCGAATTCATACCTGAGTCACTTTGATACAGGCATCGTGTGCTCAGAATTCAGAGCCCTCTGCTGTGGAGGGAGCTTGAGCAAGGATACTAGTTATCTATGATGACCGAGGAATTCTGTTGGAGACACCAAGACTGGTTTCCTGAGCGTGACATCTGTATGCAAGCCCTTATTCGGTTCGCAGAGCAAGGTGGCTCGCCCGCCTCAGTGACATCAGCCAAGAAAGGCTTTCAAAATTCGGAACGCTGCTACTCATCTGCCGCCATGGGCCCGAAAACACCAGCGGATGGCCGGTACAGAGGAGGATCGAACGAAATTAGTACAGGGCATCTGACTTGATCATGAGCTCGAAAAGTGACGAGAGCGGAGAAAGATTTTTGAAGGGAAACGCATGTCAAAAAAAAATTAGAGCATATAGGCACGTTGTGTGTCTTGTTCCCTGTTCGCGTTGATTTTTCTCGTTCTGCTTTCGATTTGGGCTCAGCCTTCGTCTAGTGCAAGTCTCGTTATGGGCCCGGAATTCAAGAAGCGTGAGAAATTGGTCGGAACTATTGCCATTTGTGGCACTTCCCTTTGCAAACGTTACCAGATCTTCTTTCCTCTCGAATCCCGACCTTTTCTCTTCTTGAACCTCCTTCAAAAGTATGGTGTAGAAGCTAATTATACGTCAGATCATATTACCTGTTATCGGAAACATAAATGCTCCGTCTTTGGTAGATTACTCTTTGGATCTAAGCGCCGCCTGCCGCCAGGTCCCAACATTTGATCACTGCCACTTGTTTTCCCAAGGCACCGGTCTTCCGGAAAGGGGAATCTGCTTGCGCTAGGACGCACATTCGAGCCTTTGACTGATAGGTACGTACAAATCTATTCGTTTGTTGCAAACAAAATTTGTGAGACACGATCCCTGATTACGCTCGCCAACAAGGGGCACTTTTGAATTTATAATCATTATGATGACTCCCCAAACTTGCTACAACACAGGGTCTTTAAACATTTAGCCACCTTGGGTTGTTGTAAGGTACAAACATTCACCGGGGGCAGTAGTGTCCTTGTCTCTTCATGATTTTCACCCGCAGAAAGCTGGAATGCCTTGGATTCCCAGGAACGAACATTGGATCAGGCACCGATGACCATAACGCCTGCCCTCCTTTCGTGCTCTCGGTCCCTGGGCGCCAGATATTTATATTGACTGTGATAAAGGCCATCCAGACCCAGTTCAGGGACAACTTGCAACACTTGTACCCAAAGTAGCATAAGTGATATACGTACACATTAGAATAGCAGCCAATGATGAACCAACAAGGAGGTCGCCGCATGCCTCGACCTTACGTGGAGGGCCTCGCCGAGTGCTGTGCGTGCCGTTCGGTTATGGGTCACACTGGTTCATGGTTCGTTGCGTTATTTGCACAGGAGGTGGGCGATCCGTGGTCCGACAGCTGCCAACGGAAGTTGCCTTGAAGCGTGCCTTCTTTCCTGACATTCCTCAACACTACCTATCGGATAAGACGTGGGCGGAACAATGTTCGTACGACCTTTTTCAACACACCGGGCTTTTATCCCTTGTTTGTGTGCAATGATCAACTGACGCACGCGAAAGAAGCAAGTTCAAAGCGTGGAGAATGGGAGAAGCCTGCCTTCTGCAATGCACCACGACGTGGTTCGTGATCCGACTTCAAAACACCGATGTTCATTAGCGCCCACAGTCACCTATTGTCAAGTGAAGACTGGACCTGGACCTCCTGTCTGCCAGAACGCGCACATTCCGGTACTTACCCAGACGTGTACTTGGCGTCAGAATGCACAGCAACAAACAATATGAAAGAACGAGCGCAAAGTGTCAATGATGATAAAATGTATCTCGGGAGGTGTACTGGGTATGTATGTATAAAAACGCAAAAAAGGGTAGCAGAATGTACATTAGATAGAGAGTGAAGGTCCAAGGTATCCATAACAATGACATCAGCAACTATCAATAAAGCGTCCGTGAAGAAATCGTCAAGTGTTCGTGGTCAATATAAAGGTATCTGTCTGTGAGATGAAGCGTCATGGCAATAAATGAGCAAGATATACAGGATCCGCTTGCTCGCTACCGCTGGGAGACGGACCAGGGTTAGATGAAAGAAGCAATGAAATTTTCACCAGGAAGCGCCCTCAAGCACATACGCCTGGATTGGCGGCATCCTCAGCGTTCCAAGCATCGGGGTAAGTGCAACCAGCGACAGGTGTCGGGGCTAGCGCAGTGTCGTCGGGGTTGAACCATCCATTTCCAGAGCTGATTGATTGCCCGCTGGAACCGGTGAAGGTGGGAGCTGGGAGAGTCGCGATCGTTCCGGTAGCCGTGTAGGCAGGCAACTCGATGGCAGCTGCACCGACACCGTTGATGGTGGTGGGAGGCCATGGGTAGCCACCAGCACCCGTAGCCAAGCCAGCGCCGGCGCCACCAGTCATGTATGGCTGGAAGGTGCCATCCCAGGTCGTACTGGGGCCGCCAACCGAAGCGCAAGTACCAACAACAGTGCGAGGATCCGTTGGCATCCATCCGTTCTTAAGACCGAGCTGATATGACCAGAGAGGGGCCTCAACAATACCACGTTCAGATGCACCGATCTAAAGCTACATGTCAGAATGGGAAGAGCACATGCAAGCAAGGACTCTTACCTTCCAGGTCCAGAAGAAGTAGTCACCGAGGGCGTCCATCTGAGCTGAGGTGAAGGACAGCAATCCAGCCTTCACACCGTCGCTCCAGTTGGTGGAATCGTTCCATTCCTCGCAGCCGGGGGCGTAAGTAGCAGCGCCATCGATACCTCGGAGGTAGAGACCGCAATCATTCCAAGCATTGCTCCATTCTCCAGCGACGGATACACCGAGAGCGACACGGCTGGGGGGNAAAATGAGATGATGGAACGCGCAGGGGTAGGAACGGTAAAAGCGTACCTATCGTTCATCATAGTGCCGAACCGGGTGCATGCACGCAAAGCCCATCCGTTGCCAGCACCAGGGCCGACGCCCGAATCGATCGTAGCAGGATTGGCATCACCGTTAAACGCGAAGTACGGGTGGACATCTCCGCCAATGCGATCAGCGCCGTCCGTGAAGCCTGCCAGACCTGCCAAGCCTTGGAAACTATCGTGGACGACCATGTAGGGACCATTTCCTTCCCCGAAGCCGGAGATTTCGCGCATCATTCTGTGTGCCTCGAGATAGCTAAAAATATGTCAGGGACAAGTCTGGAAAGCAGAAGAACGATACTCACAAGCTGCGGAGGGTGTCCTGACCGATGGTAGTGACGAGGGGCTCGTTCAAAATGCTGAACATAGGGACGACGTTCTTCCACTCTGGTTGAGAAATGAACTCGGTGAAGATGCGAATGTAGTTCAAGGTTCGCTGAGCGTTGGCGTAGCCCATGACACCGTTGAGGAAATTGTGTTCGCCGACCTTGCCACCGTGGTTGTAGGCTATGAGACAATTCGTTAGACTCGGAGTCGAAAGCAAAAATCGTTGGGCATCTCACCATTGGCAGATCCCGGCACAGCGTGGAGGTCAAGGTTCACTCGGATACCGTACTTCCTGCACCATTGCAACACGCGGACGATATATCTGATCACGGTACGTCAGGACATGAGACTAATATCGATAGGAAATGAAACGCACCTCCAGGAGGTCTTCTCGAGGAAAGGTTCACCTGGCCAGGTTTCGATCGCCCAGAATGGGACGGGGAGACGAACCCAATTCAAGCCTGCACCCGCAATCTCCGCAATATCTTGTTCCGTCTGAAACAGGGGTTAGCTGGGGAGCCAGAGACATGGTTAATTGGGTGAACGCACAATAAACGTCCTGTAGTGCTCCTCGAGCTGGTCAAGGCCACCACTGGCAGTGTCAGCGGCCATGGCGATGCTGAGACTCCATTCATCAAGAGTTCCAGGATATTTTTGGAAGGGTGCGGGGGAAATGAATGGCTCGAGAACAAAGTGACCACCGAGGTTAACACTGCATTGAACAAATTCAGTCCGTGTGACCCGTGCACTCAGGATGTTACGTACCCATAGATCCGGGTCGTTGCGTAGTTGAAGCTTTCATTGAGAGGGGGAGTCCAGCTGTTGGGTCGTGCACCGTCGTCGTAGGGGTTGTCAGGATCAGCGACCCCTGAGAAAGAAGCATCAGTTAATGAACGGAATCATGGATCAGCCAAGTCAAGCATGACAAAGAACAGAGAAGACGTCGCGCCATCAAAATCGATAGCGCTAGCCTTATGGCCTCCGCATGGCCTATACCATCGCAAACGCAGAGAGTGAAGAGTTACGCACAGTATCCGCCAAAGCTGTTGGCATAAGTGAACGTGGTACCATCCTCGAGCGTCACCGTGGATCCATCGCCGCCCGTCGTTGATGAAGTAGGGGATGCGGTCGGGGTGGGGGCCGCGCTCGTGTGGTGGCCTGTGGAGCCACTGTCACTGGACGCTGTGCTTGATTCCGCACTGTTTTGGTTGGGCTTGATGACCTTGAAGTACACAGGCAACATAACCGCCAGAACGACCACGATAAGGGCGACAAGCCCGACCAAGGCGAACAACAGAACCCGCTTCTTGCCTGACTTCGTGGAAGCTGGCTTGACCGGCTCTCCTTCTTCGCTCCCATGGGACGCCGCGACTTCCTTCTGAGCGAAGGCCGCTGTGGAACCACCCAATGCCGACTCTGGGGGCGCCTGACCAGTTATCGAGGACGGCGTCCGTGACTCCAGGTACTGTGGTTGAGGCTCCTGGAGAGAGGCTCCATCGTTGGCCGGTAATGGAGTGGTCGTTGCAAGGGCAAACGAAGAGGAAGAGAGTGGGCGGTCGGCCATAGTTCCTTCCAAGCCCAGTGAGGAGCTGTGACTGAGTGGTAAGAAAGAAGGGAACGTGTCTCGTCTTGTGCTTCGAATCCAACTTATTCAATTTTCAAAACAAGCCCCCTGCCAAACACGAGGGGTCCTTGTCACTCACCCTGCATTCCGGCTGTTGCGGGCGGCCGAAAATAGATAAGCCTGGAGTTGACAAGGATCACGGGCGCTAAAACCGCACAGGCCCATCGATTACCCAGTGCGGCGAAAAATATGACATTTATCAGCGGGCCTCTTGACCTCCTCTGCAATATCTGCGCCAACATAGTCTTGAAAATCCAAGTCATCGATGCTAGTATCAACATTGTTGAACAAAAATGTTTACGTACAGTTCCAGCCTAACATAACCTTATCGTGACTGTGTGTAAATGAGCCAATTGAGTTCACGTACTGCCTTACCCTTGGCTTCCCCAGATTGTCACGAAAACGGTCCGTGGGAACAGAGACCCCGAAAGCTCCGTCAACGACTTCACATCACGGGCGGGGCATGCCGCCTGTTAAAAGGGTCTCGGGTTTCAGACAGACAAAATCCTAGCCAACATGTGTGGTCCTGCAGGCATCGATGTCAATATTGAATGCACCTCACGACTTGGCACAAGGGCTCGGCACCGGGAAGAGCAAGTATATGGGGCGCCGGCGTGGACATCATACATGCTTCGATAGTTCTTCATAAACAACATATCACGGCAGCCAAGAACAGCCCCAATGTCTTTCAATGACCTTGAGGCGTTGGCAAGCGACCCGAGCGGAGTCCGGGCACCGTCTAGCGATTAGCGTTGAATTGGTCTGGCGGCGGGCGCTGGTCAATACGGATCGCTCGCGCTCCGCTCACTCCCGAAATTCGCCCGTGATCGACCCAGAACTAGTGTGTGAATCGACACTCATTGGATTTCTGCCAGGTTGCACTTGAATGAGTACAGGACCGCCCAATGTAATTCCCTTGGAGTTCCCATTCTTCCATTTTTGAGTACACACTCTTGTTAAAACATGCTCCATTGGGGCGCGTTGAGAATTTATATTTAGCACAAGGGTTTGCCGGTGCCTCGCCTCGCTACGGCGTCAGGTACGGGGATACGACTATGTTTTGATTGAATATTTCTCTTGGCTCTGGAAAAATGTTTCACGCCCCAAACATGACGACCCTCAATGCTCGAGGTATACGTTACAGGAATATGAGTTCAGTCGAGGGCGATAGCAAGATACGACATGCGACCGTGCTAGCAACTCTGATCAGGCCAAGGCTCCCTACCTCTGACAACCTAACTACTTATACAAACGTGATCATTGACATGCTCATCCCTCTCATTTAAGACTCATCCCATGATCATGAGCAAAAAATTGTGATGCTCTGACAAGGCCTATCGCGTGCACACAAAAGTGATTAAACAGACTTCGAGTTCACCCCGTTCAAAGTCCCTACTTTTGAGATGAACGATGAGATATTAGGGGGACTTGAAGGGAACTTGGCATGCATGATAAATTCAGAATCATACAGAGATCAAAGCTGGAACAAAAAGCAATTGTACTTTGGTCTCCAGGTGCATCAACATGCACTATTACGCTGTCTAGCCGTTGCGATGTCTCCCTTCGGACAGCATACAGGAGGCGCTGAAAGGTTGGCTGAAGGCAATTCCGCTCTCTTAAACCTAATCTATTAGCGTAGATTGAACTGCTTGAATCTGAGTTAGTGTGCAGCTTTCGAAGAGTTACCCTTTTGGTGCTAATACTTCGCAATGAAGGATGAGAGCTTGGGCAGTTTGGTCTACATGACGACGCATAGTAGGCCGTTTCTGTATCATATAGTATACGCCTGCGGTCAAAGGGGGAAAAGGGGGGACCAATTGCCAATGTCATCGAACAGAACGGGCAACTTGGAAAGAACTGGCCCAAGGGGTACCCGCCAAGACGTAAACAGAATTGTGTCCAGTTTCCGAGGTCGGTCTGCCAACACTAACGCTGGCACCAAACCCAGACCGACCCCCCCCCAGAAAAGACAATCGTGCATCGTCTTGGTGATTATGAAGAGCGAGCAACAACTGTCCCAGACAAGCGTAAGCCCGCTGGGAAGTCCATCCACTGGGATCGTCAGAGCCGGAGGGTTGATTGGACGTATTATCAAGAAAAGGACGCATACAGTTATCATATCATATGACACCCGGGCAATGAAGTAAACTGACTATTGAAGATCTATTGATTATCTTTCATGTTACTAGAGTGCTCGCATGATCTTCCCGCTAAGCGGTGAGGTCTACGGCGGCTTGGGCCGTTTGGACACTGAAACTGGCCAGCCAATTACCGCTCATACTCATGGTAGAGGACTGCTAACTGTTTGGTTGCACATTCTCTTCACACCTGTTCCCCTACCTTACTACCCTTCACATCTTCACTGCTTCCTCACAAGCCATGTCTGACACTTAATCTTTCCACTTTGGTCCAAGAAGTCGTTCGGGTGATCGCCCCAGTTATCAAAGTATGCGTCGAGCGCCAGATCCAGTGCCCACCTTTCCCCCGACGCCCAGGTTCACCTTCAAGCAATTACCAATTTCTAGATTGAGCTCTGGAATGTCGACTGGAAGAAGGATCAGATCCGCAGAGCGCTGGACTATCGCTTCGACCGTCAGCAATTCAATTGGACGAGGACGCTCGGAAAAAGGTCTCAGCCAAATTCGTAAGATTGACTTTGCGATCGATACCCTCTCGGATCTCCTTCATCGGCCAAATGACAACACAGCCTGGATGGAATCTATGGGCCAGAGGGTCAGCGGACACTGACTATCCTCGGTCAGATGATGGTGCCGCTGGTCTAGCTGTCTTTCTAGATTGATGTTTTCTCCTAGACACTGGGATATTTCACCATGTTGACCGATTTCCCCTCCGGCTTTGTCGTTTGACCCTATAATTGAGAACGCCCGCGTCGTTGGCGCTCGGATTTCCAGGGACCAGCTTGAATTTCGACAAGCCGAACCTGCGAGCTCCTTTCCGATTCTCAAACTCGAAGATACTTCAATCGGTATTTTTGGTGTACGCACCGCATGATGAGCGTCAAGATCCCATGTCGTCTGGCTGTTTGTGAGTTGACTGGAGCGTTCACTCAGAAGCACAGTACTAGTACTGGTCTGCCGAGGGTCATTATCTTTTTCGTGGTTTTCAATTGTTTGGTGGTTTCCATACAGTTCTCTTCCGAGATTGTATTGGCGGAGTCCAATATTTCCTGGAAACGGAGTGAACGGAAACACACATTTTCACAGCTTTGTTCACTGACCCAAATCACACAGAGCTCCCGGGATTTTGGTTACCAATGTCTCTCCGTATGAAATGCAGACAGGACTACGCCTTTTCAGCCCGCAAAGATTTGATGGTCAAGGAGTTCAATTCCGAGGTCCACTATCTCTGGGAAGAATGTGCTTATAAGCCTTTGTCTTGGTTGCCCGGTATTCCGAAAATGTGGGGTTGCGGGGTGACCTCAGAGGGGCGGAGGTTTTTGGTGATGGAGGAACTTCCGTCAATTGCGATATACATCCCGGCAGGCAATGTTGTCATCAATTCAGAGGGAAGCTAATGTCAACAGATTTTGAAGAGGCTGAGAAGGGATAGGGGTGGTGAAAATGCCCTGACGCTGCATGGATAAGCGCCATGGGGTTGGAGGAGATTGACCAAAGGCCTTGTTCGGCCTTATAATCAAACTACCAATCCCAGTGGTTTGTGACTTATTAATTATGCCGTACTTGGACGCGAGTTTAGTTTGATGCGCAAACTTGAGCGCTGAACAGGTGGGTTCATTCATTGCTAGTGTCTTTTTTGTTTGGGGGTTGCATGCATGGATATCGATTGCTGTGGCTTGTGGGGGTTTAAATGGGAAAATCACGACCCAGGTCTGAGTCGAGGGTGAGACTTCAACAACCAGAGGTGAATGTCATTCGTTTTTCCCTCTCGTCTGGCCCCTTTCGGTCACCATCCTTTCCGTGCAATTTAAATCGTCTTTCGATCCACCGCTCCTCGACGTTCGACCTTCCACTTGGTTCATTATAAACTGAGTTTAATTGGAACGTCTTCGTCGCCTGTCTACCTTAAAGTATAGAGTACAGTTTTGACTAACACAGCAATCGTGCCGACTAGTATACAGAGGAAACATGACACCTTCACTGCGCAGCTTGAGGAACACAAGCAGAGGAAATCGTAGCAGCCTGAGTACTGTCCCAGGCGTCAGGATAATCACAACCGGAGATAGGCCCAGGCGCAAGCACTGTGTCTTGAGCGTTAAACCAACCGCTCCCGAAATTCAAGTTCTTGCCGTCGGTCCCAGTAGCACTCGGAGGTGCAAGCGTAGTGGGAGTCGCCGTCGCCGTGTACTGTGGGAGTTGACCAGGTGGACCCCCGTTCAAGATGGTCGCAGGTGGCCAGGTGAGTTGATCGACGTCCTGAGGAATTCCCGTGCCATTACCTCCCGTCATCCAGGAAGGATAAGGTGTCGGCGCTGGCGTCAGGGATACTTCCAGTGCCGCGCAAGTTCCTGCCGCGGTTCGTGGATCTGTAGGCATCCACCCGCCTTCCAGACCGAGCTGATAGGACCAGAGAGGAGATTCGACGATCCCTCTTGTCGAATTCCCAATCTGTTAGTGAAAAGAGGAAGAATTACTGTTAGCATGCCCTAGGCAAGTACGAAGTCGGTGCAACATACCTTCCACGTCCAGAAGAACCAGGAGTCAAGAGCGTCCATACTTGCAGTGGCAAAATGCAACAGACCAGCCTTGGTAGCTGCATCCCAGTTGGCCGAATTCTCCCAGTCTTCGCAGCTACCACCGAACGTCGGGGCGAAACCAACACCGTTCAGGAACAGCCCACAATCATTCCACCCGTTACTCCATTCCCCAGCAACACTGATCCCATAGTTTGCACGACTTTCAACAAAAACGCAACCTCAACGTGAGAAAGGAAGAGAATCAGACTAGCCATATCACTGACCTTGAACTGAAAAGATTGTCCCAGCGCTGACACGCTCGGCCGGGCCACACACCGCCTGCTGTGGGACCAGTTCCAGTGGCGATTGGATCGCTTGCTGTGCCTCCCGAGAATGCAAAATAGGGGTGCATATCCAGTACGACACGATCAGCGCCACGCATGAAACCAGCCCATGGATCCGGGCCAGAGAAGCCTTCGTGAAAACCGATGTAAGGTCCCTTCCCAGTCCCGTATCCGGTGATACTTCGCACTATCCGATACACTTCGACATAGCTGAAATGAAAGCGATAGAACCGCGTCAGTTTAACGATACGCTAGAAGGAGAGGAGGCCCTGCGTACAAGCTTTGGAGCTGATTGATCCCAATCGTTGGCATTAACGGTTCGTTCAAGATCCCGAACATAGGAACGACGTTCCTCCATTCAGGCTGCGAGATGAACTCCGTTATGATTCGAATATAGTTCAACGCTCGTTGAGCGTTCGCCAGACCCATTGTGCCATGAAGGAAGTTAACTTGGCCGTATCTACCCGAGTGGTTGTAACCTTCATTAAAGAAAATGAGATCTTAGTTCGAGAATTACGCAAGTAAAAGATGAAACAGAACGACGAACCGTTCTGGGAACCAGGGATCGTATGCAGGTCGAGATTGACCCTTAGGCCGTATTTACGACACCATCCAATGAGACGAATAATGTATCTAGACAGAGATCGACATGAGTATAAGCTTAAGGGGAATGATGTGAATCGCGAAGAATGCTCACTTCCAACTGGTCTTCGCCAGGAAAGGTTCACCGGGCCAGGTCTCGATCGCCCAAAAAGGAATAGGCAGCCTAACCCAATTTAACCCTGCTCCTGCGATTTCGGCGATATCCTTCTCGGTCTGGCGAAGGGAAAGGAATACTAAGAGATCGAACTCTAACGCATGCCATCGTCAAATGAACTTACAATGAAAGTGTCGTAGTGGTGCTCGAGCTGGCTCAGACCCCCGTTCGCCGTATCCTCCGCCATCATCGTGGTCAAAGTCCACTCATCCACAGCGCCTGGATATTTCTGGAACAACCCTGGCGAAATGAAGGGTTCAAGCACGAACAAGCCGCCTAGGTTGACGCTGAAAAAAAAANTTGCACGCATCGGTGATCTTGCCCCTGCAAGGGACCAAGGCTCGACTCACCCGTAAATCTTGTCGGTATTGAAATCCCAGGTTTGGTTCAACGGGGGAGTCCAGCTGTTCGGCCGAGCGCTATCACTCGTTGGGTTGTTAGGATCGGAGGTCCCTATACATAACGAGGAAACAAAATATGGCTGTCAGCCACTGATAATGAAATTTTAAACGACAACGCGCGAAAAAGCTCACAGAAACCGCCGAACTTGTTAGAATAAGTGAACGTAGACCCATCTACCATCGTAACGAGGGAACCATCGCCCCCAGTGATAGGCCTCACCGGGTGCGAGGAGTCCGTTGACTGGGGAGATCCGCCATTGGACTGTTTCGTGGATGCAGCTGAGCCAGCGTTGAGCTGTTTGGCCTTCATCGAGGCCAAACCAACAGGAATCCCGACGCCGAGGGCGAGCAATATAGGACCCGTGATAAAAAGGGCTAAGATAAGCCGACGGCGTCTCGAAGAACGCGGCCCTTGCTGGATCCTAGGCGAAGGTAGGTCGGTTGGGAGCGTGGAGAGGGTACTAGCGGTAGCGTCGTCCCTCTCGTGCTCGTCTTTCCCGAGATGGCTTCCTGTACAAAGATAATCGTCAGCGGGGACTCGGGGAGGCGGAAGAATCGAAAGACGACGGACCGGAGCTGATTGGAGTCGAGTACTTCTCCTTGTCTTCGTACGACAAGTGAGTAGAAGTCGACCCCAACGGACTATCAACAGATGAAGACGTCGGCGCGAAGCCAGGAGGAAACATAGTAATTGTTCAGCGGGTTTCAACAATCGAGAGAAAGAAAGAAGATAATTCGACATCGTATTGAGCAGGGGAATCTTCTAAATATGCAGTTCTCTCTACAGGTCAGCCTCTTCAGGGAAGACCATTAAAGTCAGCCACTATCCTCGACACCGGAGGGTGGCTGAGCGTCGGGATGGTCAAAGCGTCTGTTATGAGTGATCGGAAGGTCGTGAGTTCGAGCCTCGCCGGGGCAGAATATTTTTTGATTCTGGTGGGGTGCGACAGTGGAGACAGCAGGGTCACTTGGAGTCACTTGGGGTGCACACCCAGAACTGAGGCCGCTTGTTCAGCGACCTGGCACCGGCATCCGTCGCGGCGGGATCGGGCGGGGAAGCTTTGTCGCGCATGCACCATGGTGTCGGGGCATGGAGGGTTATTCGGCTGCGACGAAAAGTTCTGCCAGCAGTCAGTCATCTGCCAATACTCCCCAATAGTCACGACATAAAGTCTCACGTACCTATTTGCTTGACCATCACGTTCCTCAACCTGTGACTCCAACTTGAGGACCCAGAGATTAAAGATCTTGGAGAAACCGACCTGGAGAACGGCGAGGATAAGGGTCCTTCCACAGCAGCACCAGCATCATCGTCACTCACACACGAACCGACAAACCTGAAAGAGTTTTAATTAAAATTCTCGTGGGCAATAACAGACCTTCCGTTATGTGACATGAGTTGCTTGCCGCGAACACGAAGAGCTGGACCATATGTGGCCGTGGAATCGAGGCTACCACGCAACCATTGAATAGGGAGAAGGAGAACCTTGTGTTGCTGTCGAAGTGGGGCTGAAGCTCCACCGGACAGAATATACCTCTCTTCTCTCAGCCTGAATCTGCTGCGTTGTCCAATAGTTACCAAGAGGAGCAAAATTGCATGCCATAACCTCAAAGTCGGGTTTGTGGCGCATACCGACATCAGTAACCCCTTGAAGGTACTGGATGCGGTTTTATGCCAGTGGTTAAGCGCCCCCAGCGACCGCCGCCGATGATAGGGAACGGTGGGGTGAGCGTTAAACCCTTATCACGGAAGACAAGACCGACTTCCACCGAATCGCGGAAAACACGGTTAGCTGAAGCGGGTCTATACAGTATCGGACAAATTTCTGATCTCTTGTCGACAGTTGGGAAATGCCTGTAGAAGTAGAAGAGCATTGGCGATGAGATGCATTTCAGAGATTCAAATACATGTATAAACATACCGAGCCGAATATCTAACCTCCAGGCAAAGGAATCAGCGAAAAAGGACATAGGCGAAAGGCCCAAAGATATTCGCAAGTTCACAGGAAATTTTGAAAGAAAAGTTGTATATTCTCAGCAAATGTGGGTCAGGCAGTAGCGACGACAAATGTCCAAAAAGAGGGCAAGAGAACAATCCACGAAAGAAGAGAGAATGAAACAAAATACGTACAGAAATCAAGGTCGAAATAGCTGGATGAGGATAACGTCAATAACGCTGTTATAAACCACCAAGAAGCGACGCACTTCACAAAAACTAAGCTAATACTCAACGGCCTCTTCATCATCTGCCTGCATGGGAGCAGGCTCGTCCTTTTTCTCCGACTCAGGACGCGTCGAACTTGCTTGAGGGGACGCGCGAACACCGTCATCAACATCCATTGCCGTGTCTCGCAATTTGTCTGATGATGAGGAAGGTCCAGCTCCCTTTGGGTGGCTTGGAGATGCTGCTTCCGGTGCAGGTGCATCAGTGTCCATGACATCTCGGTCGGCTTTTTGTCTGGCTTCTTCGTCTGCAACCTTTTGTCGCAGCTCGTTGATCTCTGCTATACCTGCTTCTCGCTCCTGCTTAAAGGCGTCCCATTCCTTCTTGACAGCTTCGGTGACCTATTGAATACAAGATTAGGCGCTATTTATCTTGATCTGAGGAGGAACTTGCCTCTGCCTTTCTCCGCACCAGAAACACTTCCTGAGCGGGCGTGAGGACGGCCGGAAGGTAGTAAAGTGGGGGAGGATGTGAACGAGGGACCGACGCCAACGGACTCGATGATGGGGGTGGTAGTGAGCCCTCGGGAGGAATGATATCAGATGTGAGCAGGAAGTTCGCCAATACAGGTAGCCTTCTCCGGCGAAGTTTGTACTAGATAATATGGTCAGGATAAAGCAAGAATATACGGTGGATTCCACGCACGATGGAGTCCTTCAATTGCAAGTCCTCTTCCTTTCGATTCGCCAAAGTCTTCTCCTTTTTCGCTTCTTCTGCACGCCTAACAGAGTCAGTCTCTTTTCGCAGTTTGATTTGCAACCGTTGCTCTATCAGTTGCCTCTTCTTCGCCTATGGAATTGTCAGAGATTTATCAGACAAAGGAAGTGGAAGGAAGGAATGAGTACTCACCGCCTCGCTCGCATTTCTCTCCTTATCTTCGACTTTTGCCTTGTTCAAGGTACCCAAAACTATACCGAACATACTTTTACCGCGTTTTCGCTCAGCCCCACCCCCAGCGAGGGCTCCTAGGTTCAGCCGAGGCCGCGCTCTGGTGGCAGCTGGCTGGGACGGGGCCTCCGTGGATGGCGAGACCACGTCACCCATCTCGCTTTTTTGGTCCTGTGTTGACGCCCTGCAGAATGTCAGTGACCTCGCTATCGTTCTGTATCGATATTCGGGACGTACTCCGCTGTCGACATATCGCTGGCTCGTCGTGGTGGTGGTAGCGGTGAAAGCTAGGGAGACCGTGAGAATTGAGTCAGAGCCTATTGGCGCCAACGGCCAATGGCGGCGTGGCTTCGTCCTCACTGTCGTCAATGCCTCCCAAGACCACCCGCAAGACGGTCAGCGCACCGTCAAAGTCGAACAAGAAGAAGGCCACGCCCAAGAAGCCGATACCTGTGCCCGAGAAGCTGAAACGGCTGTTCACCTCGTTATGTGCTCAGATCGACGGTGGACATTTCGCCAATGCGATTAAGACCTGCGATAAAAGTGCGTAATACTGGACACTGCGAGGCGATATCATCTCTAATTCATACAATAGTACTACGGCTAGAACCCAGCGATAAAGATGCCGTCAAAACCAAGCTCTTCTTGCTGCTGCAGACGGAGCAGTACGAGGCAGCACTGACACTGATCGATACACACGAGGACAAGGCTCTGCTCAACTTTGAGCGATCGTATTCGCTATACCGGCTGCATCGTGAGCCAGAAGCAAAGGGCATCTTGGGTGACATCAGGGCTCAAGACAATGAGCATCGTGGTGCACTGCACCTCGAAGCCCAGCTTGTACGTCCTCCATTCCCCGTCGTATGACAGACATTAATACCCTTGCAGAACTACCGTGAAGGTTCATATCAAGCTGCGTTTGACCTATACAATCAGCTTCTTGACACTGCCGAACCTGTGAGTAACTGTTTCATTATTCTCGGGCCAAGGTCATGAATCCAACGCGGCTAGAATTCTGAAGAACAATCGGATATCCTTACCAATCTTCAAGCATCGCAACAGCATCTCGATTTCCTCGACAAAGGATTCCTACACGCTCTAGACCAATTGCCCAACGCTGTGAGCGCGAACCTCGAATCACAACCTCCCCCAGTCGTTAGCACTGCACCCACAACAATTGCGCCAGCTTCCACTCCGGCTACAGGCACCGACGAGGCCCAGAAACAAGCCCAACTACCAGTCAAGAAGGTCAGAAAATCGCGAGTGCCCGCCGGGGTCATCCCAGGTGTTACACCACCACCGGACCCCGAACGATGGTTGAAGAAGAGCGAGCGTTCAACCTTTGGACAAGGGAAGAGAAGGAAAGGTGCGGGTGGTGGAGCGACGCAAGGAAGCGCAGCCTCAGAGCCCACACCCGGTCCGACCGTGCCAGGTGGCTCCAAGTCGAGTGGAGGCAAGGGGAGAAAGAAGAGATAAACTTAGCAGTTAGACGTTGGCCGCGGTGTGATTTCGAGGTACGGTTAGCATGTCAGTCGGTTGCCGAGACAAAGGCTGATGAAACGCGACTAAGACTACGCCACAGATAATATTATCAAAATGCTTTACCCCAAAGTTCTATCAGATTGTTCTTGTTTTATCTGGAGATTGTATACCCCCGCGACCTCGTGTCGGACCTCATGCAAATCATCTAACGTCTAACGTCAAGCTGCATTCACGCCTTTGTCCCAAACAACTGGCTGCATATATGCTGGTATTTCGCTGTAAACCGAGTACCTCACTGATAACTGGGTGCCAGCTGAAACACTGATATCAGTGCGGAAGGCGTAAACTGCGAAGCCAAGCACGGACATTACAATGCTTGGGGCAGAACTTAACAGCCTCGTGTCACCCGCAAGCCCGAACGTTTTAATAAAAGGGGTCATTTCGTCCTAATTCGGTTCGACATGCGACGTCTTCCTCAATGTTGTTTACCATCCCGAATGAAAGCCTGCTCAAAGCACGTTTGGGTCTAGCCGGTGAACCCTGAAGGCGGGGCCCGAAACAATATCCAATTGATTGGTTCCTAGCCTCGGATTGGTTCATTCTACACTTTTTGTAAGTCACAAAGCGTTTTGTCCTCACAACACATAGATTAATTCCCCACCTTTTGACAAAGGCATGCCTTCTGGAACATTGAGGAAACGTGCAGCGTGCTCTTTCACCTAGAACCATGAAGACAACGTGTGGTCCATCTCAAAGGTGTTTGGATGACAGGTAACCTCTTTGAGTGTGGTTTCGGATCGATGCGCAGACGTCGTCGTAATTGTGGCATCACCATGCGAATGCCGCCTGTTGGTGCCAGCACATATCACTGCGAGCGGGATCGTTATATAAACCCAGTCGTTTGGTCGGCTATTCTCCAGCTCCTCTCTTCCCTTCCGCATTACCTCTTCCCTTAATCCCTTCGAGATGTTGCTTTCAAAAGTCTTGGGTGTCATCGTCATCGCCAGGAACGGCGATCGATACAACTACTATCAAGACCCTTACACCTATGCGGCCTCTAACACTGAGACCACCGCCCTAGGCGAGGTATGTTCCTCTTGCTTTTCCTTCCAGCTTGCAGAACAACTTTTGACTGTGACCTAGGTTGATTCGCATACTCTCGGGGCACAACTCCGTTCCACCTACTTCGACAGCAAGTCTCCCTCGTACATTGAGGGTATTCGCTCGGATCTCGTCGACAACAACGAAGTCAAGGTCCGAGTCAAGGCTGGTGTTGAGGGCACTGTCGTCTTCGACTCTGCCATCGCTCTCCTCCAGGGTCTCTTCCCTCCCAACCCCAACAACAAGATCGTTTTGGCCAACGAGACCACCGTCGTTGCTCCTCTCGGTGGCTACCAATACGTTCCTGGTATGTGACCCTTCCATTTCCTTCTCGTGGCCTTTGTGCTCATGTGAATGCTAGTTGAGACTGTTGAACCCGGTAACGACCGCTCCCTCGAGAGCTGGACTGATTGCCCGGTTCGTTCCTTTCACTTTTTGGATATTTTCTCCTTTGTCTGACATTCACAATAATCAGGCCTTCGAGAAGCACATCAAGGCGTTCTATGCTTCTGATGACTTCAAGAAGAAGTCTCAGGAGGCTCAGCCTTTCTTCAAGGCTGCCAAGGACTACGTCTTCGGCAGGCCCACGACCCTCGAAAATGCGGTAGGTTTCATTCTCGCCACATACCCAGAGCGACTCTGATTATATCCTCCTCTAGTGGAACATCTACGACTTCATCAACTCGGAGCTCACCCACAACAAGACCTATGCCCACCGCCTCCCACCCACTCTCGTCGAGCAGGCGCGCTACTGGGCCAACTACCACGAATCCGGCGTCTTCTCCGATAAGGATATCAACGCTGTCGGAAACAGTATGTCTACTTCCATTCTGGCACTACTTCCTTTCGCTGACGCCCTGGTTTAGTCGCCGGTCGTACCATCCTCCATACCATCTTGACCTCCCTCGAGCGCATCTCCTTCAACGGGGACCCACTCCAGTTCATGCTCCTCCAGACCACCTACCAGCCTTTCATTTCCCTTTTCCGTCAGACTGGTGTTGCTGAAGAGCGCCCCGACCTCGCCGGTATTCGTAAGTGGCATTGGTTTAGTGCTTTGATTAATTTTGTTTCTCATTGTACCGTTTTAGCCGACTACTCTTCTGCCCTCGCCATCGAGCTCCGCCGTGGCTCTCCTCCTGATGTCCGTGACTTCGTCCGCCTCAAGTTCAGGAACGGCACTTCCGGCTACTGGGAGGACATCCACGCCTTCGGCCACCGCGCGGACATCCCCTTGACCGAGTTCATCTACCGCGCTGAGGTATGCTGTTTATTCTTCCATGTTCTGCTCCCTCACACCTAACAAACTGGACCGTCTATTCTTTAGAACGCCGCCATCACCAGCAACCAGCAATGGAAGCAGATCTGCTCCAGCCGTGGTGTCTTGTCCACTTTCGCTGACAACACTGGTTTCCTCAACTACTTCGCCTCCGAGTCCGCTTTCACCTTCGCTTACGTTTTCGTCACTCTCCTCGCTTTCTACTCCGTCGCCAAGTTCATCATGAAATCCCGTGCCGAGGCTCGCCGCGTCAGGCTTGAGGGTGCTGAGGTGAGTGAGGTGGTCATCAACTATGGCTCTATCGCGGCGCCGCACCCCATTTCCCCGTCTTCGGCCTCCAGGTCGTCGTGGTATTTGAGTGGTCATCCTGGCCATCTACCACAGAACTCGACCACTTATTATGGCGAGGCGGCTTTGGATACCGAACGCGCTTCAATTGCGAAGTATTATCCTGAACAACCTCGGTGGATTCTATGAAGCCGGTTGGGGGGNTTGCGAGCAAGCCGGCGATATGAGCCGTAGTGCGATTCCGCGTTGATTTTTTTTTATTTTGATGGGGATGGCATGCTTACTATTTATTTCGGCAGAACTTGCCCGTTCCCGCCGTCCAGGTCGTCGAGAAGAGGAGGATCTGAATGCTGAGTCGGTGACTCATGCATGATCCACCCTCAAGGGATCGAAAGCGCACTTTGCTATGAAGAATGTTTTCTAAACGTTGCCTTGGGACATGATCTACAATGACTCTACGTATTTGCTATTTGGTATCATCAGAACGACTGCATACGTATATATTAAGACATACACACCTGCATCATTTTTGTCCTCGTTTTGTGTTTCCGACTTTCCTGTTCTCGACATCATATTTTGCTGGTCCATCATGACTCATACACATTTTTCGACTGCTGTAAACTACTTTGATTACTGCACCATATACACATACCTTCACCCTTCTATCTGCGATTCCCGGTTGCCACTTGGTTATGATGGTCATACATGGGCATCAGGTATGTTCTCCGAGTGAAGTGTGCACGGTCAGGCTCGTCCGCAGCTTTTCTGAGAGGCGATGGCGATTTCGGAGGCGTTTAATCAGGTACCGAATTGCGCATCCACAAAGCTCATCACAAAGTATAACGGCAGTCATAATAAGAGAAGCAACCAACGAAGAAACCATCTCTACCGAAAGACAGATTTTACAGCAGTTGTGTTGTCATGCCAAAAGGTGGCCAAAAGTGGTAGCTGGAAGCATCCGCTTCGGTGTTTCCGTCAAACAACGCGTCTCTAGTTGTTCCGTTTGCTGCTTCAGCCCTCAAGCCCCGTGGATTTTGAACTCGATCAGATTCGAGGCACTTTCCAGAAGGGCAAGGCTGTGTCTCGCGAGAAGTCTAATGCAGGCCTTGTACTCATCTAGTGTGTCGTACTTAAAGAGCGCGACGCGTTTCATCATCCTCCGTTTCTTCTCCATCGCTTGAGCTTATCAAAAATCTTTGCCAGCCTGGTTTAAACTGCCAGTGGCTGCTAGGTAGAATCATTTTTCCTCTCTCTCTCTATCCTCCATCTCGCTCTCGATTAGCCATGTCAGAGTGTGAAATCTTCTGCCTTCCCTGCTTGATCGTTGGTGCATGCTTCGGTCAGTGTTCCGTTCCACTGCTTCCTAAACTCACTACTATTATTAATGGACGTTTCGCACTTTCTGCAGCTGCATGTAACTGCACAACTAGCCCAGCTTGTACGGCCTGTGGGTTTTGTATGTCTTTCCCTTCCGTTTGTACGACCCAGCCACTCCTGAACTGACTTGCATCAGTTAGGGGGTGTGGAAAATGTTGTGGCGGACGTGACCGGAGCTTGGACAACTACATCGCTGAGGTAGAACAGGACATGATTGCAAACCGAGAACGCCGGCAACATGAAGAAGCCGCGGGCTATGGCAATGGACCCTCCATGCCGGTGCCTCAAGCCTACAAACCCACAGACCGACGTGAACGGGGTGCAAAGGACCGTGACGTGGAGCACTGGAAACGTGGAGTAGAAGAGAGTGGGTATCTAAATCACTGTTCGGCAGGTAACTTGCCTGACTATGCCATAGGCCAAGGCCCAGGACCTTCTAGCCACGATGGCACACAACGGTCTCGTCAGGCAAGATCTGAAGATCTTGAGTATCCACCGAATACATATTCCGGTGCGTAGAGTCTCTCGTCTTTTATCCGAAGGTATACACGTAGTAATCTAAACCGTGGATTTATGTTTCTAGGTGACCGACGGTCGCGTCATGACGAGAGACTCGATGATGAAACCAACCGGAGACCTGAGAAGCATGTTTATCCACCAGAGAAACACCAAGCAGACCGTAAATTGCCTTCGTCAGATGAGGCTAGGTCCCGTAAAGACAGGGGAAGCGGTCCAGACCAACGTGAAACCTTGAATCCTTATGGTGGGCAACGTTTCCTAAAATCTTGTCGCGCCTCAAGGAATCTGACTCTTTCCATTCTCCCTATACATAGACGGCTTCGAAGAACCTGGTCCGGAGGGCGGCCGGCGCCATGACAATACCAGGAGGCGGGATGAGCCTGAGAATGGTGCATTCCAACGACATTATCTCTGAAGTTTCGTGGAATCTCAACGATCTTTGTAGGTCATCGAGAAACTAGGAGAGACGAGGACAGGCGTTACGATACCACAAGGAAACCTGAGCAGCGCGAATACACGTCAAACCAGTACTCAGGTATGTGCGATCTTCAAGGTCAATCGTCAAACGCCTAACTGTGTTTGCAAGGTCATCGACAATCTCGGTCGGACGGAGAGAGAAGAGGAGTATCAGCCACGAACTCAAGACCTGATAATCACTATGGAGAACATCCCATGCCCTCAGATCAGAGCCACAGAAGAGGTAGAGGTACGTTGCCACATGTCAGCAGGTAGAAAATCCTCTTCCTTTTACTAAATTGCTGTGTCTGGCAGATGCACCTTCCTCGGATTACCGACAAACCTTCTCCAACGAAGGCGGAAATCACGAGGAAAGAGGCCGATATCTGGGTCAATCATCTCCCAACGGTGCTGCTGTATATGACGAGACCTCGCGCCGCCCCTCAGATGACGACCGTCGAGTCTAATCACTGTTAAGTAGATCATGTACCTTTCATATAGAATGTAAGGGCAGGCCCTATATACCCTTTTTAGCAGGCGTTCCGAGATTAGCAATGCTATGGGGTAAAGACTTCAAAATTGAGGACGAACACGAGTAGTAAACGTTTGTGATATCTCTTCATCTTTCATTCCCATACATGCACCGATGATATTCTCCCGTTTCACTCGGTACAAGTTCCTCTATTAGTTAGAAACTAGATAGGCTATTGAGCTCGCGATGCTGCAAGGCTGGGGGAAGTGTCTTTTAATATACGTCCCGGATGTATGTCACCGATTTAGGGCTATTATCGACTAGGAGGATATCCGACGACCAATTTACTTCACGTAGCCCTGTGAATTGTGCGGTTTCCCCGCTCCTGTCGGTAGAATATCCCAAATGTGCGAATTCGAGAAGATTATGGCCAGGCAATAGGCCGGGCATCATCCTGACCTTCACCATCTGCTCGAATTGCACGAAGACCTGGAGAGATAGCGGACGATCAGGTTTAGTTGGCGAAATCGTCAATGCCTTCAAATTGGGTGCCATCGGTGGTGCCTTCACGGTCAAAAAGTAGTCGATCAATTGGTAGAGAAGTCCTGATAGAGAAAGGTATAAATGTGTGAGGCTGGGTACTTGGTGGACGATCTCGACGAAATGTCTAGGCTCTGCTGATGGCCACTGCATAGAAAGATGCTCCAGCTTTGGACAACGGGATACACAGGCCAGTAATTCGCCATGATCCCAGGGCCGAAATCCGTCGGAGGTGCTTATCTCGAAGTGCGAAAGCACTGGCATGTGCAGCGACTGCCAGAGTTGGCCGAGTCCTTCCCATATATTCTCGTCATGGGCAATGACTTCGAGGCGCTTGAGCTTGAGTCCGACGATACTAGCAGAGCTCAAGTCGAGCCCTGGGCTGGCGTACAAGACACAGTGTTGGAGATTGGCCAGATCGCGCAGGGCGTCGAGGCACATAGGGACCGCTACACCTGAACGACTGCTTGCCAAGGGCTTGTAATGAAAATGTGTGATTCTCTCTCTATCGACGGGGAGGCGGGACAAGAAGGTTTCGCCACCGAGCGTGAGGGAGGTGAGCTGCTTGCACCTGACGAATAGGTCTGGGACGGACTGCAAGTCGCCCGCAAAAGAAATATCGAGAGTTAGATGTTCGAGAGTTCGGCCGAGGCCGTCTTTCGCCTGAGAAAGGGCATTCCAGTACATTGTGTGGAGAGGTACATAGAGATGCACTGACTCCCAACGATGAGCCTGGAGGGCTATTAGGCGCAGCGCTTGTTGGTTGCAGCCTGTAGATGCGATGGAAATGCGATGTGAATGGGGGAGCGAAGGGGCGTCATCTATAATTCCGATCTTCAGGTTGGTGGCCCCAGATCTCTCCAACCAGAGCCGAACTAGCGTAGAATGGTGCCCTCTCTTGACAACGAAGCGAATGGTGGTCCAGAGCTTGGGGGTGGCGATAGCAACCTCTCTCCACGACCGGCAAACTCTGGTTAGGAGAAGGGGTCCATGGTCCGGATCGAAGCTATCGAGTAATTCATCGCTTCCGGATGGTTTGAGGGCACCCTTCGGACACCAGGAAAAGATCTCTGAGAGTAGCTCAGGGGGAAGACGCCGGATGGGTAAAAAAAAATGCGCGATGTTCTTCCGCAAGCGACTTCAGGTGATTCTTCTCGATGACCAGCTTGTTTATGATGGATTCCAGCCTCTGAATCTGTACGTCTACGTTGTTGACGGCCTTCTCCAGCTTCTTCAGCCAACATCGGATAGTTCCAGCTTGGGTCGACGTTGGAATGTTGTTTGTACCAAACAGTTCGGGTACCGGCGATACAGCTTCCATCGGATTTATGCTCTGGATTATGCTTTGGGGCTGTTTGCATAGTCGACAGATGGCTTGAGCTTGATCCATGCTCTGTGATCGACAGATAAGATCCACGAAGTGCATACCTACAACAAGCATCTACATACCGATGATGGTGGTTTGTGAACAAGTCGGATTCAATATTCAAGCTCCGAGAGTTCGAAGACAGGAATCATTTCTGTCGCTTAAAAAGCTATACACTACGTGCTTTCCCCGTATGTAAGCTGAGTCGCGTCGAGATACTACGTATACTACACATATCTAGAGAACCATTGAGTTCACTATGCTGACCAGATATTATTTTGACCGTGTTCCGATTTGCAACATTTCCGAGATGAGCGAACTCGAGAGAAGCATCTGGGATCGTCCTTCAGACTCCTTAAAATGCCCGAAGTCGGCACCGGCCAACCACAGTTGAACGAGGTGGTGCTGTCGTCGCTTTCTGATCACGAAGCAAATTGTCATCCAATTGAGATCTGCAACAGCAGTCTCCCTCCACAAACGGCAAATTCTGGTTAGGAGAAGAGGAACGTGATTCGGGTCGAAGTTGTCGGATATTTCAACACTCTCGCATTCTAACGGATATCTTTTCGGGCACCAAGAAAGGATTTCTGAGCGGATTTCGGGGAAAAGAAGTCGAGCAGGGTTTAAACTGCGCAATGGTCGCTTGCGAACGCTTCGAGGTTATCTTGTTTCTTCACTAGCTTCTTCAAGCTTATTTTAATTTGCTCGATCTGGTCTTCCAGTTTGTTGATGTCGTTGTCTACATCGGCAAGACATCGTTTGATAGACTCTGCTGGACTGGTGGTTGGGATCTCGGGGGTACCAACCGATGCAGGTACAGGTGATGCAAGTATCATCGGCTCCCAAAGTGGCCCATTGCAATGAGAGAAAAAGACAGCCCATGATGCTGGACTTTCAAAAAAGAGATCGCGGTGGTAAGACGATAAGGGGGTCAAGTCTAAGGGACTGGTGCTCCGAAGCTAATTTTCATTCCCAGACGGCATCCTCGGCTTCTGCAAAGGTGGTTGAATTTAATTTAACTTCGGGAGAATGATTAACATCCCTCCATGAACAGAAGAAGAGGATCTGAAGTCTGAAGGAGACGGAGAAAACGGAGAAAACGGAAGAAAGAGAAGCGCTTCCATCGCATTTGAAGAGCAATCTCACGAGGACGTGAACTCATGATCACCCTCCGCCCTCCGGGCCTTCCTTTCAAAGAAATTCCCCCTCACACCTTCGCAATGCAAACATAAATAAGACTTCGAACGTGGCAGTCGAAGGCAAGAAGGCCACACCCCTTCTGAGTTCTCCAGATTCCAGTCGACCATGCAGCTCCCATTCCTCCGACTCAGCGTATTAGGTGTATTCCTGAGTTCCACCTCCGCTTTGTCCAAAGGGACTGCAGAGCACGTCGATAACGACGCCACGAATAGGGTCACCAATTCAATTTGGACGCCGTACAATGTTGGTGAAGGTTATCGGTGAGTGAAGTAATGCTTTGTTCCTGAGGATATGATAAGCTCAAGGAGGTCAAACACGTTTTGAACGATTTGCGAGGATAGTGGAGTATGCGGGCGGTTCATCTTTCCGAGCGAATTCGTCAGTCGCCTTCTTGATCCATTCTGCGGCGCATCCAAGCGGTCATGCTGACATGCCCCACCACAGGGCGTAGCCTTGAGTGTCGAGGATTTCCAACCCGCTCTCTGCAACCGCATAGTTTCCTTGCGCTACGGCGACAAACACGTCTGGTCCCAAATTCTCGACGTCGTAAGTAGTGTAACCTTTCCATCACCCCTAACCACCTTTGTTGATGAGATTCATGTTGATCAGTGCACCAACTGCGCCAAGGGCAACATCAACATCACGGAACGTCTCTTCACATTCTTCAGCTCCGACCTGAGCACGCCTCTTATCGGAGAGTGGTACCTCGATACCGAGAGTGACCGAGTATAAGCCGGAGTATCCTCCTTCCTGGCCGCCACAATTTTCAACCGTGTACATATACATGTAGCCGTTATCAAGCTTCCTGCAATCCAAGGCTTGTCAGATCTCCAAAATGCAAATTCAACAAATAGCTGCAACTAACGTTAAAACCTTATGACCTATCGGCATGCGACGCGGCGAGCTTTTACACCACCATCCCCGATCCTTTCTCCAGTTTTAAAGTTTTCAATCCTTGCTCCTTCATCCAGGGCACCTCGTCCTCCCAATGCGTGACAACTACCACCGCCTGGTCGTCCGTGAAGGCTTCCGAAGGAGACGAAGAGTTGAAATAGCGCTTCACAGCCTCGATCATCCTCTCATCCATCCCGGCCCACACCTCATCTAAGATGACGAGAGGGGGTCGACCAACCAAGGCCCGCATGAGCAAGACAAGCCTCTGTTCACCTTGTGAAAGCGAGGGGAACAAACGTGAAGCGAATTCGCGGGTGATCGAGTTTGGTAAATGGCTATCAGCTGGGTCCGAAGACGACGATGAGGATGTTTCGGTGTCGGCAGTCAAGTCCCATGCCAAAGGACCCAAAGCCTCCAAAACTTCCCAGCACCTCCTCGCTCGCCACTCGCGCAACTTTTCGACATCGGACGATTCCCAAGGGTCGACGTGGATCTTCCCGACACCCTCTTTTGCAGGAACAAACCCTCCACCGAACCCGGTCTGAACCGCGTCCCAAACCGTCATCCCGGGTTCCTTCCGAGGAAATGCATCGAAGAGCTCAGGTGAGACGATACCAATAGAGGAGCGAAGAGTTGGTGTGGGTATGCGCTTTCGATGTTGGAGTTTAGGAGCTCCATCAGCACTTGTGGTGGGAAGGAGTAAGTGTGGCTGAGTGTATGACTGAGGGTGATCGCCGGTGATGAGAGACAAGAGCGTCGTCTTTCCAGAGCCATTGGCACCTTGTAGTTGCCAACGATCGCCTTGGTGTATCTGCCACGAAATCTGGCTCAGAACCTGCAAATGCAGATGGTTAGGGTGGGATAATCAAGAACAATTCGAAACCAATGACAAACCTTGCGCTCTCCGCGATAAACGACGTTAACCCCTTGTAAATCAGCGACCAAAGCGGCTTTGGAAGTTGTCGAACGGGTGGACCAGGGTTTGGTGTTGAGTTCCGCCTGTAGATGCCTTGGTGCGAAGTCTCCGAAAAACTCGCTCCTGGGGCCTGCCCAGAAGCGATCGCCTTCGAGATACAATACATGGGAGACAAAAGCGGGGGCAACATCGTGGAGAGAGTGGTGCTTGAGGTCGACGATTTCCTGGAGACGGTAGCTGCTCAGGACATGGGGAGAATGCTCAGGCGACGCTCGGAAGGACTCGAGGAGTCGAACGAGTTGCTCGCGAGATTCAATGTCCAGGCCAGCTAGGCGGAGAGTCAGCAGGTATTAGTGAATAAATCCGCGAATTTAAAACTCACTTAACGGCTCGTCGAGGAGCAGGACCTCTGGTTGTCGGAATATAGCTCTTGCAATCCTAGCCCTTCGCGTCTGCCCATTACTCAGAGCAATCAACGGAATGTCTAGCAGTTTCTCCAGCCCTAACCGTCGAATCAATGTGTGTTGCTCGGATTTGGGAATTGTCAGCTCCTGTGCTATCTCTTCAAAGCTCTGACCAAGAGTTTTGTCGTCCCCCTCTCGCATGGCGCCGTATCTCGCGGTGTAATCGTAGAATTCGCCGTTACCACCAGAATGCCTGAAAGACACGAACTTGAGGCGAGAAAACGCGTCGATATCCCTGAATCTTGGGTATAGGCCGTCGGTAGGTGTAGGAGACACTCGAGTGTGCCCAAGGAGAGTCTATGACCGCCTGTGTGAGCCTGAGGTCAATCTGCAGAGCTCTGAGCTCACCTGAAAGACGTTATTCTTCGCTTTCCCAATTAAAGCCCATGAATCCTTCGAGTTCACCGTCCAGCTGACATCCCTGGTTTCGAACAGGGGTTTCGAACGCTTGTTTGCTGCACCCAATGCATAGACTGCAGAGTTTTTGGGTATATGAATCAACGGTGCTCGCATAGACCGGAATCCTGGTTATTCTATAGGTGATTCGATGAATTGTAGGCTCTGACCGCCAGGATTATACGTGGAGCACGTAGGAAGAGGAAAAGCTTGCACCATCGTTGCTCCTAGACGGAACGTCGGGAAACAAACGGAAATTGGCCGGGGCGGAGCCGGAGGACGGCATCAACATCAATTCTTTCAGTCTCCGCTTGTTCAACTGTCAGGCAGCTCGGCATCGGCCTAACTTCACCACAGGGGTCTTCAGGGTCCAGTTTCATACCGCCGTGACTTCGGGGCAACCTCCGTGTACAGTGATACTCTATCCTTCTGGCAATTAGACGAGGAGGCCTATAAGCCTGAAAAGCCTTGAACAGCTCTTTCCCCTCCTCGTATCCTGTCAGCAAGACGTTTTTTTTTGTGACTGCTTGAACCCTTTTAGTATTCACGGTCCAGGAATCAGGACCGAATGATAGCCTACTAAGCCTAGTTCCAAGCATTGACATGGCACCTGCCATCCCGACCCTGAGCAACATGTTTCTTATCCTATTTATAAAGACCCCCGCAAAGGTGACGTTGACAGGCGACCCACCATTCCCGTCCTCTCCCTCTCACTCGTCCTCGCGCAGTCTCCACCGCTTGCTCCAAATTAATCGACAAAAAGTCTCCTCGAGATTAAAGCTTCAGATGGCCCCGTCACACGACATGTTTGCTCGCCCACCCAGACCCTTGTGGAGTGCCTCGACCCACTCAGTTATAACGAAGCCCAATTCTCAGTCGACCCTCGATATTTTGACGATGACAGCGGTCGGTCCCAACAATGTACAGGCTCCCGACACTGTAAAACCAGCCCTCACTGCTACGAGCCTCGCAAGCAATATTGAACTTCCACATAGCTCGGAGGACCACTCGCAGCAAGATTTCCCAGCGAACGCCGACACTTCGAATTTGGGTGTTCCATCAACTCCCAAGGCGGATACCACTGCTGCGTATGCAGAGCCTGTCGCTGGACCATCGATGCCAAGAACGCTCGTCTTCTTACCTCGCCTCGTTCCGCATCTATTCAGAGGATCCGACCGCTTCTTCAAACAAGTGGTGAGGTATAGGTACGGTCTGGATCTGGATGCTGACCAGCAAAGCCAGAGTGAGTCTCATAACTCTCATCCCAGAGGCCGTCGGCTGACTCTCAAACTCTGCTTGGTTCTGAAGATGCCAAACCTACGCACAGTCTAGCTTATCGAATCCTGCCTCCGGGTCTAGGAGGATACGCCAGGGACAAAGAAGGTCTCAGCAAAGAAACGGCGAGTCGGACTCAGGCCGTTCCGTCAGCGATCATGAAGAAACCAGCACCTCGTACGTCGTCCTCATTTTGAAACACCCATTCGTCCCCTTCAGCTCTTCCTTTTTTTTTTCTGTGTTCTTCACAATTTAATCAATGCTCATCTCAATTGTATATATCACCAGCCCAGAGACCTCGAAGAACTTCTCTCCCTGCAAAAATCGAGAAACCAAAACCGCTGCCACTATCTCCCGAAGACCTACTCGCCCCGCTCGATCCGTTTGACTACACTGCTCCCAGCTCCGCCGAGAATCAGCCTCAGCGACCATCCTCTGCAAAATCCAGTTTCGCCCTGGCAAAATCGAACTCGACGACACTCAACACCGAATCACCGATGCAGAATCAGAATCAGGGCCCCGAACCCATCCGCGAGCTACCCTCAATAGACGAAGTATTCAGAAGACTAGGTATCGCTGACGAAATGAACATCCTGCGCCAGCGTTTGGGATTGCCACCCCTGAGTACCTCGAGACCCAAGGTGTTGAAACCAGTGAATAGTAACCTCCGAGCGAGGTTGAACGTGCTGCTGGCTGCGGGGCGAAAGGGAGACGAGACGTGGGAGAAGAGGAGGGCGAGAGTGAAGAAGTTTGGAGAGGGGATGCGACCGAGTCCGTTGAGAGTTGAGGTATGATATTCGAGATGAGTATGAATAGGGTTTTGTGGGTTACTGGGTTTGGTTGGTATGCGATGTGCATGTGCATCTGTCCAACCTGATGGGTTTGGTATGTAAATGTAAGGACGGCTTTTGCCAACGGAACGACTTCCCGTAATATGGGCTAGGCCCTGTGTTGTTCAAGAGTATGTAATATTACACGTTATCGATCTGAGCTACAGTGCTGTGTTCTTTGGAGTTATTAAGAACATGCGGAGGAAGACGGGGTAAGTAAATGAACGGTGAGATACAAGTAGAGGGGGCCAGGACGAAAAAGGTATTCGAACCAACGGCAGTTTTCTAGATCCGTTGGTTGAGAAACATGATCGTGTCCGAATTATGGTAGAACCGTATCCCATCTGACGGATGCAACATTGAACGAATGAACGGTAGAACGTGAGTTATGATTGTGGGATGCCTGGACTGAGCTTCTATTTGCAAGAGGGCAGGCCGAAGCTTAGGAGCATACCCCTTGGCTCCTACTTTCATCCTGTTCTTCGCCGTTTGCAAGAATCCTTTGAGAAAGGCTTGGGACAGGGCAGAGGTGTCAAATAAAACAACCTCGAATTTCGATAATGTGGGAAGCGTGGATCGAGCCGCAAGGTGGTAGAACAATTCCCTCGTTTGCCTAGTCCCACTGAGCGCAAATTCAAGTTTAGTCAAGCTGGGAATGTGTTGAGATACTTCGATCAAGTGCTCCTGTTGTAATGATGGCAATAAAAGGCAAGGTGCTGCAATTTTGAGCAGCGAGATATGCAGCAAAGGAAAGGCAAATGAGCCCATCCCAGCAGCACGGAAGCCTGTGATAGCGGAGAGGGGTTGGCATTGCACCTTGAGCTCCGCAGGATTTGCAAGTCGCAGTGCCTGCCACAACTCCGTCATGCCGTGAAATGGCACTGGGGCCCCNAGATTTGGATTATCCGCAACATTGAGAGTTTGGGATGGGATACAATTCGCGAGGCTATTGGGAATTCGCAATGGGTGAGCGAAAGATGAGCGAGCTGGCTGCCGTCTACAATCATGTCCGGGATATCGTCTTGCTATGCTGGGCGGGTAACACAGATATCTAGCCTCTCGAGCTGTTTAGCGTGGCCGTTTGTGGCAGCAGAGGCGTCTCAGCATCCCTTGAAGCGGGGAAGATGAAAACGCGCCGACTTCCATCAGTGGCTCACTAGACGTAGAGCCTCCTGGTTGCAAGGGGCGGTGGCTGCTGCGACAAAATCAGCCGCGTTGTAGGCCTTTGCGTCATCAAGGGTGGCATTAATTAGATTGAATGCTCCAGATCGTTTCCAGCCACATTTTCATAAGATTGAAGCGGCGTCGAGGCTTTACGACGAAGCGAATCACGGTTCAGAGCTCGGGGGAGGCGATGGCAGCCATCCTCCACGAACGACAGACGCGGGTGAGAAGAAGGGGTCCATAATTTGGGTTATAATTATCCTTGATTTTCCAGAAGTAAGTATCCTGAAATTCAATGAGATTGGAATGAACGAAAAACGTGAAGATCTCGAAAAGGAGTTCGGGGTACATCCGTCGAGCGGGGGATAGAAGTGCGCGGCGAGCGCCTTCAAGCTCTCCTTCCGAGCTTCGAGCTTGTTGGTAGCATCTTGCATTTTTCGAATGTAATGCTCAAGGAGTTGGATACTACCGTTGAAGTCGATGAGACATTGCTTGATTGCCTGGGTCTGCGTCAACGAGGGGACGCCGTTCGTACCCAGCAATTCGGAAACGGGGGACGATATGTCCTTCAAGAGCAGAAATTAACCCTGACGCCATGAGCAGAACATTTTGGCCATCTAGGAGCACTGTCGATAGAAGGATAGATGGTAGTAGTGGAAGGGATGATTCTGAACAAAACACTAAGCGCCTCCTTGAATTTAATCATCATTACGGATCTCCGACTCAACTCCGACGTGGCGACTGACCGCTCGACAAGCTCTACAAGGCTACAGGGGGCCACCCTCAGTGAAAACCCTGCCTGCACCCATCACGATCAGCAGTGTCCCATTTGTGGGACTATGACTTCCGCTAGGGGAATAAGCCGCACTACCGGGCGTTGTCCAAGAAATGTAATTGAACACTATCGATCTAAGCTACGTATAAGACCAGTAGCGTGTCCATTTTTTGAAGCTGCTAAGAACATAACATGAAGGAAGACAACAATGAAGGAAGAGTCGACTGCGTGACACGATCTTTTGCCTATGATCCATACATACAGCGCATTTGTGGTAGAAGGACCCAGGAAAAAAGGTATTCAAGCCGGCGACCGTTTCTGAGACCGTTGTTTCACGAGTACGATCTTATTCGAGCCTTGGAGTAACCGTATCCCTTCTGAAGATCGCAACATTGTCCGAATGAGCAGCAGGGACTGATTTTTGATTCCAGGGTATCCGCATTTGGCTCCGAATTGCAAGTGAGCAGACCGAAGTTGAGCTTGACCCTCTGCTCTTTTCATCCTGTCCTTCACCATCTGCACAAATCCTTCAACAAAGGTTCCTGAAAGGCCCACAGTATCTGAAAATATGACAATTTCCAATTTCGATAAATTGGGAAGACTGGATCGCGCTGCAAGATGGTCGAGCACACTGTGCTTTCGTCCAGTGCCACTGAGCGCAAATCCGAGTCTGGTTACGCTGGGAATGTGTTGAAATAATTCGATCAAGTGTTGCTGTTGTAGCGATGGAGATAGGAGGATAAGGCGCTGCAACTTCGAGCAACGATCTATCCATGCAAGGAAAGGTAAACGAGGCCATTCCACCTGCACCGTGACGGAAGTGCCGGCTGAGCGGGGTTGACATAGAATCTCGAGTTCCACAAGATTGGGGAGTAGCAATGCCTGCAATAACTCGGTCATCCCGTGCCATTGTAGATTCAGCAGGCATGAATGTGTTATCCGTAACGTTGATAGTTTGGGAAAGGATACAACTCGGGTGGATGGGATCTGGATCGGTGCGAAACCGCCCTGGTTCCTTACTATAATGCAAGATTCCAGATTGGGGAGACACAGCAAACAATCGAGAAGAGATTTCAAGGGGAAGTGACCACGGACGGTGTAGCAAAAATGGGTCACTCCTGCCCCGCGGATTGGTTGGCGTAAGATCGGGAATTGGCAATCGGTGAGGCCAAGATAAGTGAGCTGGCTGGCGTCTGAGATTATGTCTGGAACAGGGTCTTGCCATTTTAGACGGGTAACGCAGATCTCCAGACCCGTTAGCTGTTTCGTGCGCCCCTTTGCGGTAGCGAATGCGTCCCAGCATAATGCAACAAGGGGTAGATGGAAACTTGCCGACTCCCACCGATGAGCCTGGCTGCTCAATAGGCGGAGTGCCTGCTGATTGCAAGGAGCGCTAACGGCGAGGATAAAATCGATCTCGCTGCAAGTCTCTGGGTGATCTACGACGGCGATGGTAAGATTGCGTGCTTTGGATCGCTCCAGCCACATGTCCATCAAATGGAAGCGGCGTCGAGGTTTGACGACAAACCGGATGGTAGTCCAGAGGTCTGGGGTGGCGATGGCAGCCATTCTCCACGAACGGCAGATGCGGGTGAGAAGAAGGGGTCCGTGACTGGGGTCGAAATTGTCATCGAGAGACCAGCGAGACGGGTTGGAATGAACGTAGAAGGAGAATATCTCCGAGAGGAGTTCGGGATAGATACGTTGAATGGGGGAAAGAAGGGCGGGGTGCTCCTTTGCAAGCACCTTGAGATCGTCCTGTTGAGTGTTGACCGTGGAAGACTGGAACCTCCCTGTAGCTGCTGAGCCTGCCTGGTCACCTAGATCCGTGTCAATATCGGGACGAGCAGGTTGATCATCTGGTGGATATGCTGCTCGCAGGAGGATAATGCTGTAGTTTTCAGTTAAAGCAATGCTAAGACCTTGATGGCAACTTACAGGGCTGGCAGAGCTAGCACAGCGATATCAAGCCACAGTGACCTAGAAGGAATTCGTTCCAGCATGCTGATGTGAAAACAGACCTTGGGAGAAGGAAAGGGCACCAGGTGACCTCACTTGGTTGCTCGTACCATCACCTCCGGAACTGCGGAATATTGAGTCTCAACTCAAACAACTGGGCTCCGATTTAGCTCCGCTTCACGAAGCAAAAAGCAGAAAAATGGACACATTGGGAATTGAACCCAACACCTCTCGCAAATCACAGGCATGCTAAGCGAGCGTGATAACCAACTACACCATGTGCCCTGATGTCAGTATTTGGCCGTCAGCTTACCTATTCGTCATGGTAGCACCGAGACCCCGTTTCCGGCCAAATATCACCGAGCAGCCCAGGTCGCTTCTTGGATCCACTCCACCACGACCATATTCCTGGCGATGTTTGCTATTCCATTCACTCTGCTGCTCGTCCTGCAATCTGCCCTCCTTGGACACGGCCAGGCCACTGGGCCGCCAATCACCCCGCCAACACTGTCACTGCCCACAGCCGGCTCTACTACATCCTCTGGAGGCAGTCTAACGACGTCAGGGACGTCGTCAAGTGGTAGCAGTACTATCCCGACTACAACAAGTAGTGCCCAATTTCCCAGCTTGAGTGGATATTCAGCTTGTGGTGAGTTTGTCACGGCTCTTGAATGTGAAGAACGATGATGCCCAACGCGTTATTGCAGTATCGAATTGTTTAGCGCTAAGCGTAGCAGCTTCAAACTGCACCAGTGTAGTGGAAGTAAACTGCTTCTGCGTAAAGTATGTATCATTCTTTCACCGTGAATTTTTACTCGGGACTCACGAATGAACCGCGATTTCAGCCGCCAATTCCCAAGCGAGCTGCAATCCTGCGTCGCCTCCCAATGCTCACAGGACGAGCTTCCAAGTGCAGAGTCCCTAGCGCAGCAATTCTGCAACCTCGCATCCTCCAGCCCCTCGTTATCATTCCCCACCATCTCCACAACTAGTACCACGGGTACGACGTCTTCATCAACGACGACCTCATCAGCAACCACCAGCGAGACGTCTCCATCGCAAAACACCGCATCCAGCGCTGCAGCACCTTCCGCAGCTCGGTTCTTTGACTCCACTAGCACCCCACTCTTCGGGTGTGTAATCACGGTCATGCTGGCCGCGCTCTCGGGCCTTCTCGTTCTGTAATGAAGAACTCACTCACGGCTCGACCTCTCCGGACCTCCTCGGATCTGTCAGCACCACTGTATCAGCCTCTTTCCCGTTTATGCATGCACCAGGGATGATTCCATCGCTGCATCGCCCATGCATCCCGCAAAATGCTTGAGCCTTGCATGTATTGCCTGCTTTTGAACCTCGCCGATTCGACCGGTTTGTGTACGTACGGCGCTTTGGGCGGACCCTCACTCGGAGCGCCCTATATATCCAATCATATAACCCTGACATTCGTTTTCGTTTTCATCCCTACACTACAAACACTCAGCATCTCCCAGACACATGGACATGATGTAATCTCATGACATTCATATACATTGCACTCATCATACAATTCTATATATCGAGTTCCAAAATTGCATACGTTCGCTCTACTTTTCTGTTGAGTGAGTATATATTATACAATGATTCATCAATTCTCCGAACGAAAGGGAAATAAGAATGAGGAAAAACAGGAAGCGAATAGACACGTCAAATGCGTGGCACGAGGAGGGAAAAGTGAACAGTGAACGACATTCGGATATGTGTAAATTGGGTCAAGAAGAGAAAGGCGAAGAGAGGGAATGAAAAGGCTCCATATACAAGAAAGAAAGAGAGAGTCTAAGAGAGTCCACACATCAATTCTACCCTCTTGAATTCCCCGACAACGCTTCCTCGCCAGCCATTTTCTGCCTCTTGGGAGGTGTGGGAGACCTAGGAGTAGGCGCACCGTACTTTGCCTCTGATGGGGCCAAAACATCATTTCCCAGATCCTCAGAGCCCGCCGAAACACTCCTAATAGAGACCGTACGCCCCTCGTGATCCAGCTCCAACTCCTCTTCATCACACGACCGTTTTCTCGCAGTCCGCGTTGGACTGGTCACAGAGGTTGTCGTAGCAGCCGCAGTCCTTTTCGTGGGCGTGCAAGGTACACCACCCACATTCGCCGTAGTCACCTTCGTCGCCTCGAACGCAGCCTCAACTCCCTCCGAGTCCAGATCGATCTCCACGACCTCGTCATCGTCCGCGTCCCCATATCCATACGGGACCTGTTCATACTGCCCGTCAAATTCATTCAGATCATCGTTATCGTCCAGATCCAAGTCCCTCTCGTCAATGAGTCTCTCAAACTCCTCATCATCATACTCGTCGCTCACTTCCACTTCCCTCACTACAACTTGTTCCCTCGACAAGGTCTCTTCCTCCTCCTCTTCTTCCTCTTGCCTCTCGGCCTGCTGGCGCTGAGGCAGCTCAGCCTTGGGAGCAGCGACAGGCCTCAACCTAATCGCCGGAATCTTCTGCTGGGCATGCTGAACAGGAACACCTGGAGGAGGACGCGTAGGTAGTGGCGGGGGTGGATGAGAAGGAGGTGCAGTCTGCGTTTGTTGTGGTTGTGGTTGCTGTTGCTGTTGCTGTTGTGGCTTCTGCGTCTCCGCTGCAGCTGAAGACCGTCTTCGACCGTGTCCGTTGGCACTAGCATTAGCATTGGCTGCAGCAACAGTCATGACTGCCCTCTCGCAGATCCGGCATCGACACTGGTAGAGTGGCGTACAAGCTTCTCGCCAAGACTAGAATAGAAAGAATGACCGCGTTGATTAGCCAGATAGTCGGAATGGATAGGTGAAAAGAGATGAAGGATGCATATCGTTAACAGTGAGCCCGCGATACCGAGATGTATAAAGAGAAGCACAGAAGAAAGGCAAGAAAGGGCTGCTCACCATTTCCAACGCCCGCAACGTGTACTGCGGCATATTCGACACCGTCAACGGAATGTACGGTATTGGCCTCAACAACCTGGGACGTTCGAGGACAGGTGCCACTGGAATCCGGATCCGCTTCTCCTCTTCCTCAACATCGACAAATTCATCCCCGTCTTCATCCTCCTGAGCATCGCCTTTCTGATCCCCATCTTCGGCAGTGACAGTACTAGGAGGAGGAGATGGTGTCGTTTGCAGCGTCGACGTTGACAAAACTGGGCTAGTCCCACTCCCACTTGAAGTGACGTCTTCTTCCACACCCTCAGAACCATTTGGCGACGTTGAGGTTGAGCTCGGAAGGGCAGTCGTTTGGCTGGCACCAGCACCTCCGAATGGTCTCGAGTCTTCACCATCCTTCGTCTTTCTCCGTTTCTTGGGCGGCGATTCTTCTGTGGTCGTCGGACCGTGGCCATTGTTGGGGTTTTCGAGGTTGTCAGGATAGGGATTCGGCGAGCCACCAGAGACAGCTTCGGAAAGAGGTATAGGCACACTCCTCTTCCTCTTAGCAGCCGCCTCCCGCTCATTCCGCTTCCTCTCCACCCAATCAACACCCTCGAACCAAACTCCTTCCTCCTCCCTCATAATCTTCACGACCTCCTCGATTGTCATTCTCGAGGCGATGACCGCAGGATCGTTTGGACCGCTGCTCTTCCTGCGAGTACCAGTAGGCGTTCGTTTTCTCTTCCTATTCGAGCCCTCAGAGGACGAAACCGACGACGCCCTTGCTCTGTCACCATTGTCGTTTTCGTCCTTGGGGAGTGCCGCGACGCCGCAATCCATCACGATCTTCCTGACAACATTCCGCATAGCAGGCAGCAGAATCTGTCGGAGCTGCTTCTGATGAACTTGGTATGCCTGTTCGCACAGAGCGAAGGTCGGTGGGGCCTGAGATACCACTGTCTCCCAATGAGGATGCGACTCTTCCTGCTCCCCATTGCGGAGGTCAGAGGCGGACGTCTGCCCGCCAGCCTCGATAGTCCACGGACAGGGATGCACAGCCAATGTCCAGCCTTCCTTCCTCTTATCCTGCCTCCTGCCTCCTCCTTCCTCACCAGGGGTAGACGAGGTGGTAGCGGTGTCGGGGTAAAGATTCATCTTGTGGTCGGCACCCATCCCACTTCCCTTGTACACCTTATCATACCCATACCATACATCCGCTGGACTGACCCAATACCCATCCAAGATCCTCGCCCTGGCCCAGTCACCCAGAGCCAGTTCGCGTACGCTGTTCTCTTCTGTCTGCAATATTGAGGTGTCTTCTTCCTCTTCCTCTTCTTCCTCCTCTTCTTCTGATAGGTCATCAGCTTGTGAAAGTACTTCATCTCTGTCATCAAATCGCTCGAGATCTGCATCTTCCAGAGTTGCGGCTGTGATCGTCGTCCGTGGAGAGGATGAATAGGTATCCGAAGCGAATTGGATGGTAAGTGGGGGCTCGTAGGTGTTTTCCGAGACTCTCTCTGCAGGAGGGCTAGGCGTGCGCGCCCGATTCGTTTGTCGAGTTGGTAACGGTGGCGGTGGTTGCTTCGGCCGTTGCACGTACTCGCCCTCCTCCCTGTCCCTGTCCTCCTTCTCAAGCCGCACAGCCAATTCCAAATCCATCGCCAACTGAGCTTTCTCCTCTTCCCCGTGCTTCTGCACCTCTTCCGGTGATGCTTCTTCCTCTTCCTCCTCTTTCCGGTGTTCGATCTGATACACACCCCGAAGATCGAGTTGCTGTTGCTGTTGCTGTTGCGGTTCGTGATGAGTTGACCGACTCGGGGCTGTTGCACTCTCTCCACCTCCGTTCACCCACCGCCTCGCCGCAACGGCTTGCATCATCATATCACCCAGCTTGGTGAACTTCCTCAGCCACCACTTCTCCCTGGCGAGGCTAAGCACGTCGGGGATTGTGCCCTCGGCCATCTCAACGAACCCTTCTAGCGTATGCCGAGTTTCCCAGTCGGGTGTGTTCTGCAACAAGGTCTGCAGATGGGGGATGGGGAGGAAGGTTGGCCGCGTGGACCCGGTGCAGGGGGGACCTCCAATCGCTTCTCTGTCAATCGGCTGTGTCCATGCTTTCCTCCACAACCACTCCAACCGACAGTTCTTGCACGTCGCCTCCACATTCGGCCAGGTATCTTCGTCTTCGTTGTCCAAACATGCTATACTCATCATGAGCTGTCCGAGTGCATGTGTGTGCGCTTGAGGAGTCATGCCCGGCCCCATACCTATCCCGAACCCCCCAAACATCCCGAGGGTGCCTGTGTCAAAGTTGGGACTCTCCCGTAGACAAAGGCCGCAAAACGCCGTCTTCCGCTTCTCGTGATCCCTGCATACGTTGATCATCCCAATGTAGGGAGTATACATTATCGAACGCCGGTTGCTTGCTGTTAATTAGAAATCAATATGATGTTGACCAGTGTAAGAATGGAATCACGCACTGTGCTGGACATTTCCCAGTCCTATATTCGTAAGAGGCTGGTTGATTCGGCAGACTATACAGCTGCAGGAGAGGATGTTGCGCAGGTGTTTCCAGTATGTGATCTTGACCGTCGGCGCCTGTTGGCTTCCTCCGTGTTTCGAGGTAGGTTTGGGCGGAGCGGCCACCATATGAGGTGCGAAAAGATCCAGTGGGTCGATGAGGTTTACCGATTGTTGCCAAAAGAAGTGGTTTTCCACTGTATGGATGATGAGCATGATACACATACGCTAGAACAAGGACGGCTCACAAGCTCGATGCCAGCTTTCGCATACGGACATTAAGCCCCTCTCCAGCTCTATCCCGTCGCGCACCGCTGCATACACCATTCTTTGCTGCCAGAACTCGTGGGCCTCCCATGTTTGAGGACAGTAGGACGTATACGAGAGGTTGTGGAGATAAAAGGTCGCGATGAGCCTGCAACTTTGAGCGTCAGGTCATAGATCGCTGCGACGTGCATGAGTGCGTACCTGATCAGCTCTGCGGGCAGCTGGGGCCATGATCTATGGGTTGCCTTTCCTTTGTAGACCATCCTCTTTTCGTCCTTTGTGATGTTGGTGATCTCTGAAGCGCTGGGAGCCGATAGAGTCATTGATTACTTGCTGTTGGCTTCAAACTTGAATTGACACTACTTCAGACGTCAGATAGACGATGGTTATGGCTTTTGATGACCTCGTTGGCTCGTGGGTCGTCGCGAATTATACTCGAGGTGCTGTGGAGAACAAGGTCTGCTCCGCGGTCAAGAAGGACCAAATAGGCACCGGTATGATTTTCGAGAACAAAAGGCTGGTCGTCGCTGGTGTGCCTTGCTGTTGTCGCCACCAACGACGCGCTTGTTTGCTCCGGTCGTCGTCGGATAGGGGTGGAAGCTACTTCTATGGGACGCGTTGGGTTCGTGGTGCCCGCAGTCGCGCCTCAGGCCGCAGGGATGACGGCAGGGAGTCGAACGACAGGATTCGTATTGATTCAAGATGACAGGGTCTCGGCGTCGTCGATGACGATGAGGAAGACCTAAGCGCGGTGGTCAGTGCGCAGGAGCTGTTTGTCGCCGGAGGCGAATGACGACGAGGACGATGATGGTGACAATACAACAATAACACAGCATCTATTAGGTCAGCCGCGCACGGACCATCCCCGACTGATGGCATGGCAGAAACCGTCAAGCGCATCTGAAATTCAACCAAGTCTGCGTTATATTGGGAACCTGAGGTATACAGATTAATCTTGAAAGGATGTCTCTGGGAACAGCATGGCACCTGCGCAGATTCGATTTCTCCGACAGCTTTTCCGAATTCTGCGCTCTATCACTGCCATCAGCCTTGACAACGCCACAATACATGGCAAGCAAAGCCTATCAGGCCTATGCTATTGTTCTATGTCCTTGTTCTCTAAACCCACTAGTGCACACAATCCCTTGTTCTCGACGACATCCTGCCACCAGCACAAAAAGGCTGTGGAAACGGGCAACAAACCCATGTCTACATAGGGGTCGAATTGGACTGACATGCCGTGTCTCTCGCGATACCCGTTATGCCCATACCACCACAATGCTCGAGTATAATAGTAGCCTAGCGAAGTCAAGCTACGCACGAATGTGACACTTCGTTACATTCTCTTCTGTCTACCGCCGAGTCGGTGCCGCCATATTCTCTTATTCTTCAGGCGCGTACTTCAATACGACGTTCTCATTCGCTCTTCCGTTTCGGCACCTTTCGTGCTTTTGACAACTTGGTATACAAAGAACTATTGTTTGTATCCAAGTTCTCCGCTACAGCTTTTCGTGTCAAGAAGCTACACATTAATACCTTTATACCTTTGGTTGTCGGCGGTCGTCAGAAGTCTGGCCGTCGAAGTTCTATATAAATTAACTCATCCAACGACACATCACCTACTCCACTCACTTATCGTCTTTCGGTTTCATTTCATCACTCGCAAGCACCTTCAAAATGACATCAACGCCCTCGTCATCCTTTACTTCGCAATCCTGGGGTACCTCTCAACCCCACCCATCCTCTTCATTCTGGTCATCTACATCGCAAAGAAACATAAACTACAGCGACCTCCCACCGATACCCATGTCCCCCACCCGCGCAACATTCGACGCCTCTGGAGGATCTTTTGATCCCTCGCGCGCCTTTCCAGTCAATCCCGTCGAGTCTGGAAACGCGTCCATGCAAGCTCTCGCGCAGTACTTCGAAGAGTTTAGTGTGACGACCCACGCTTCTCAAGGACGTTCCGGTTCGAGTGCTCATCACCTCAGTAGGGGAGTGGCGAATGGTGCGAGTAGTGGTCAGAGACGGAAATCGTGACAGGAGGTATTGGTTTTGAATTCGCATTCACGGGGCCTGCGCTGAGCGTAGGCGATCTTTTGCTGCTACACACGCACGCACGCATTCCAAGTTCGTTCCCTTACTAATAAATTATATGTATTATTAGGAGTGGCATCGTCATACCCAGCCGACAATGTATATATACCATAGACTTCTAGAAAAACAACACTGACGCCAGTGGAGCGATGATAAGTCTTCGATATTCGGAGTTACTGTAGGTCGGAGATCGAATGATGATTTGAACTTGTGCCCGTGGTCCCGACGGGCTCATATCCTATCTTCCACCATCACTGTCTATCCTTCTATCGACATCGCTTCTAGATGTCAAACCTCCTTTGCTCGCTGTGTGGGATCCAATTACCACGCTTGAAGGACATATCGTCCCCCGTACCAGAGTTGCTGGGTACGAACGGCGCCCCTACGTCGACGCAGACCGCGGCAATCAAACAATGCCTCATCGACGTCGACAACGATATACAACTCTTGGAGAAGCAGATTCAGCAACTACAAGCGGTTATCGCCATGCTAAATACTAGGAAGGAGGATCTCAAGGCGCTCGCGCAGGAACATCGTGCACTTCTATCCCCCGCTCGACGGATCTATCCTGAACTCCTTTCAGAGATATTTTCCTTCTTCATTCATTCCAATCTCCTAGAGCTTCAAGGAGACTACATGTCAGAAATAAAGGATAATTTTGACCCTGACCACGGACCCCTTCTTCTCACCCGCATCTGCAGTTCGTGGAGAATGGTCGCCATCGGTACCCCCGAGCTCTGGACGATAATTCGCTTTATTGTCAAGCCTCGGCGTCGCTTCAATCTAATGGACATTTGGATAGAGCGATCTGGAGAGCGAAATCTGATTATCGCCATTCTAGATGACAACGCCTACGACGTGGCAGAGTTCATGGTCGCAGCTACGACTCCCTGCAATCAGCAGGCCCTTCATCTAGTGAGCAGCCAGGCTCACCGATGGCAGTCAGCCCTTTTTCACCTACCCCGTTTTCAAGAGTGCTGGGACGCTTTCGCTGCTGCAAAAGGCCACATCAAGCAACTTAGGCGTCTAGAAATTGACGTGACTCGCTCAACCTGGCAAGACTACATTCCAGACATATTCTCAGATGGCAGGCTGCTCAATGCTATTACCCTCACTAATTGCCTATTTCCAATCTCCCGCCTTCCAATTTGTGGGGAGAAGATTACCCGGTTGGAGTTCGGAGTTGGTGACGAGGCTGATTCCCTCATCCCTATAGATACCTTCCTCGAGGGCCTGCTGTGTCTCCCCAATCTCGAGCATTTGGAAATAGGGAATGAGGGCAGTTTCGCTCCCGCGAAAAACCCATTCACTCGAATTGTGTCCTTACCCAAACTATTTACCTTCCGGCTAATCCAGTTGCCTCAACCAGATCAACCCTGGCATGGGATGGCGGAGCTTTGGCAGGCTTTGCAGCTCCCCAATCTTGTGGTGCTCAAAGTGGAATGTGAACCCCCGCAACGAGAATGGGTCCATTCGCCTTTCCTCAGCTGCATTACTCGTTGCTCGAAATTGCAACACCTTATCCTTCTGTCCCCATCGATACGACAGGAGCAGTTGATTGAAGTATTCCGCCACATTCCAGGCATCACTCAGCTTAAAATAGGATTCATTGGGAATGGACAATCACGTAGAGTCCTTGACCATCTCAGATCGCAAACCACTCTCCCCAGACTGTCGACACTACACATATCTTTATTTCCCGGCTTTCGCGTCGGACTAGCAATGTTTGTCGGGATATTTGTGGAAATGGCGAAGAACAGGATGACAAGGGCAGCTGAGGGACACGTTCAGCTTCAGAATGTATCCTTGGATACCTTACTTCCCGAACGCACTCTCATCACTGAAGTCCTATCCCTCCTTCAAAGCAGTTTGCAAACGTCGGACAGGATCCGGTTAGGCCACGACCCAGACTCCATCACACTTGAACGGGCTTGAACGTATCGTCTGTTCAGGACCTACAAATGGACCGTGTAGATTGGGTATTGGAGGTCACAAAATAAATTCGAAGGCGTATACATGGATGGAGGTTCGACATTTCGACATTTATTCCAGGACTCTTCCTAAGGACTACGAGTGGTTCCGATGACCATTTGTTCACTTACCCCGTATTTTCTTTACATTGTCTAGTAGCTTTCAAAGGAAGTGGTAGTGCAGCATACTTCGATAGTCTCCTCGATGACGTTGAAATAGCGAGCGTGTATCTGGAAAATGAGCTACCCATAAAGCCCGGCCACTTGACTTGATCGCCCGATCGCGGTAGAGCCGAGTCGGAGATCGAATCCAGATGGTTTCAGCTTCCAGTGCTCAGTGAGCTTGTGCCCGTCGCTCCATTTCCTCTTCTACCATCACCATCTGTCCTTCCTTCGACGGCGTTTCCTAATGGTAAATCTGCTTTGTTCACGTTGCGAGGGCCCGGTGCTGCCCTTGCCGGACTTATCGGCCCCCGTCCCAGATTTGCTGGGTACGAACGGGGTCCCCACCCCGACGCAAACCGAGACAATCAAGCAAAGCCTCATCAACATCGACAATGGTATACAGCTATTGGAGAAACAGATCCAGCAACTGCAAGCTGGTGTCACCACGCTTAATGCTAGGATGGAGGACCTCAAAGCACTCGCAAAGGAACATCGCGCACTTCTATCCCCCGCTCGGCGTATCTACCCCGAACTCCTTTCCCATATCTTCACCTTGTTCGTTCATTCCAATGTCTCTCGACGTCGATCTGGGACATCAGTGACTGCTTCCACCCAAATCGCGGAGCCCTTCTTTTCACCCAGATCTGCCGTTCGTGGAGAGGGGTTGCCATTGCCACCCCCGAGCTCTGGACGAATATTACCTTCTATGTAAAGCCTCGACGCCGCTTCAACCTGATGGATATATGGCTGGAACGATCCAAAACATGCGGCCTTACTATTGCCGTCATAGATGACGTGAAGACTTACAGCGAGTCCGATTTTATGCTCGCCGCTAAGGCTCCTTGCAACCAGCACGCACTCCGTCTGTTGAGCAACCAGGCTCACCGATGGGAATCGGCACTCTTCTATCTACCCCGTTTCAAAGAATGCTGGGACGCCTTCGCTGCCGCGCAGGGCCACATCAAGCAGCTCAAGTGTCTGGAAATTTATGTTCCTCGCTCAACATGGCAAGACTATATTCCAGACATGTTCTCGGATGGCAGCCAGTTCAGTAATCTTATACTCACTGATTGTCGATTTCCTATCTCCCTCTCACCAGTTCGTGGGGCAGGAATCACCCGGTTCTACTACGCCGTCCAAAATCCGGATTTCTCCCCCATCCCTATCAATACCTTTCTCGAGGTTTTACCATGTTTTCCCAATCTGGAAAGTCTTGAATTAAACAGCGGGGTTGGCTTTGCACCCACGGCGGCCCCCTCCAAGCAACTCATTCCCCTACCCAAACTCTTGGTGTTCCAAATACAGGTATGGGGCGGCGGTCGACAATTTGACGGGATGGTAGAGTTGTGGCAGGCGCTGCAGCTCCCAAATCTTGCGGAGTTGTGGGTTCATGACGAACACTCATCCACCTCCGTGCGACCGGAATGGGCGCAATTGCCCTTCCTTACCTGTATCGCTCGTTGCCCGAAATTGCAAGTCCTTTCCCTTCTCTGGCCGTCGGTGAAACCGGAGCAGTTTATCGAAATATTCCAACACATTCCCAACATCACCACACTCAGAATAACACTCAGTGGGACTGGGGAATCATACGGGGTCCTTGACCGTCTCACAGAGCAATCCACTCTACCCAAACTATCGCACTTCGGGATCGGTTTATTTCCTGGAACTTCTGTCATATCTCAAAAATTTGTCGATGGATTCGTGCAAATTACGAAGAGCAGGATGACGCCAGCGCAAGTCAAGGATCAGGCTGGGCTCCAGTCAGCCTTCTTGGATTTCATCTGGGCCCAGGATAGTAATCTCATCTCTCAAGTTTTACCCCTCATCCATAGCCAGTTGCAACCGTCAGAAAAGATACTATTATTTAAAGACTCGAATTTCATCACACTTGAACCGGCTTGAATATGTCGTCCTTCCAGGGCCAAAGACTACCAGTAGCTCATTATTTTTATTACCTCTTTTTCTTGCGCATCGTACTCCTAGCAACTTTAGAGGGCACGACGCTCTACCGTATGTCTTAACTATTCCCATTTATATGGCATTCAGGTGTCAAACTTAGTATAATACGGGCGTTCAGTCTGCCGAGCCGCCTTTACGAATAAATCCCTATATGTGGTGTCAGAGGATGCGTCTTACGTCGCGTCCTTTTTGACCTCTGTCGCTGGTCTTGATTTTAGGACGATTACAATTGAGGAGATGGATATGCTCGATCTATATTTCATTTTTGATTCCGGGATGGCGAAGAATGGGAGGCATGTGTTCAGCTGGAGGAACGCGGTATATATCTACATTTTCTCTTCAACGAGGCCCCTGTGCTGATCTCTGGTGTCTTCTTTGTAGATATGTCATCTTTTCGAGGTGCGGAGGACAGACTGCGCCGCTTTCAAGGAGACAAATTGGGTTCGGCTGTCAGACAAGCATGAGAATATCTTCTGGAACGCTTGCAGCTACGCCGCTCGAGAAAGGGAAAAGGCTTGGTCATGCAACCATTGTTCCGAGTATTTGGAGGTTGAAAATGTGGAAACGAAGGATGTCATTTCCGAACACCTTAAGAAACGGTGAGTCCTACTTCTATCGTAGTCACTTCTATCACGTACAACCTGATCTCATCCTACTTCTTCACGCTTGTAGACATGCCATTTTCGAACCGAAGGTATCGAAAGACTATTTCCTGAATGAAAGGTGCAGAATGAAGTACGAACGCCCATGGCTGATGTTGTACTGCGAGCCAAATCCAAGTGAAAGCTCAGAATCGTGCGGTGAGCTAGCTTCCTTTCTGTAAAGTAAAAAGGGAATCTGATTCATTCGTTCAGACTCAAGAATTGCTCCGCCAGAGTCCACCTCTGAGTCTGCGGACAATTCCTAGCCGGGCGGACGATTCTGAAGTGAATGGTGTAGCGGTGTTTATACATGGACGTCACAATTGAATACATTAACAGTAATGCCTACTCTTCACCCGCCGATGAGGACGTCCCGAATCGTTGGTTACTATTAGTATCCAAAATCCCTTGCATACCCAAGCCTCTCGGGATCCTTCTGAGACGACGGTCCGTAATGTTCGCATCTGTAGAACGAAAGCCGTACACCTACTTCTCGGATGAGTCGGATTTGTTCGAGTGTAGCAATGTCGTCTTGGTCACCGTCGATATCCCAATCCGAATCCTTGAAGTCATCGAATTGTATCTTTCCGGTAACACCGGGGCAGAATGGACCGTCAAGCGGGAGGCATGCAAGCGAAAGCTCTTGGAATTTGGATTTCCTACTATTATGGATCGGTGACTCTAAAGTTGGGGGTTCTGAGTTGGGTGATATCGTTGAACTGTCGGGGGAGTGATCATGATGGTCGGGAAATGTTTTGGCGTTGAGGAATGCGAGTACGGCGGATTTCGTAACTGTGGTCCTGATACCACATCGCAAAATTTCAAGTTCAGGACATAAGTATCCAGAATCGTCAAGAACGCTCTCCCCCGAGTCAATTTTCGGTTGCTTTTTCGGTGTTAGAGACTCAAGATGGAAATCATTCAATATCATGTCGTCTTCCGAGGCGATGGGCGCATATTCGTGCGGGGCGCGACCGATGTCAGGGACGAATGCTTGGGTGAAGAACGTAGGGCCAATCGTCAGTTGTTTCAAGAACGGGATGTTCTTGAAGCAGGCAAGGAAGACTTCGTTGGGGGTTGATGGAGGGTTGAATGAGAAAACTTCAAGCTTCTCCCCGACTTGCTGGAGGAATTTGAGGAGGGTCGAATCGAGGGTTAGAGGTGGGCGAGGGGTCAGCTTTCTCCCTCGTCCAGGAACTTTAGGATGTAGAGGCTGGTAATGGAATTCGCGGAGGTGTGGGGTGTTGATGGTTGGAAGGAAAGAGTCGATCGCCTGGCTGCATCCTGATAAGTGGAGGGCCTCCAGGTTGAAGAGCGTGACATGAGCATCGGGGCTGGGGGGCTCGCTCGATCCGTCCGATGGGAGAAGAAGCGAACAGTGTCGGAGCTTGGTGCACTGCGGAAGGATTGGGATTAATTCAGACCCCATGGAGAGTGTGACCTCGTCGTAGAACTCTTTCCGAAAGAAGTGACTGGATAAGGTTCCCAATGTGAGGGAAGTGAGGTTGGCCCAGTTAACAGGGAGGTGGGTGAAGTTATAAGGGTAAGGGTGCCCCCAGCATGATTGGAGATGGAGCTTCTCCAACCCGGGAGCTTGAAGTAGGTTGTCGTAGTCAAATTGGAATTTCTGGTCGCTGCCGAGTTGCGCGGAAGTGGGGAAAAGGTAGTTGGATAGCCGGATTTCTTTGAGACTTTTTAAGACGTCGGCAATAGGGGTGGTAAGCGGGTCACGTCCTGTTTCATGAATAAGATCGTAATCGATTGACTTCCACCGGCTTGCATGTTCGACAAGTTTCCAGCGAATCGCATCCAGCATTCCGTAGACGTTGGCCATTTCGTCCTTAAAACATTCGCTGAATAAGGCAATGTACAGAGGTCGGTTACCCGACCTCTTGAGCCACCTATCGACTTCCTCGAGGAAGGAGTTTTGCCTCCTTTGGTGTTTGGCACTCGAATCCAGATCAGGATCATAGTGCATGTAACAGAGGTGGGAAGGGATGGTGATCTCAAATGAAGACCAAAGCTGTGGCGTGTTCAAAGCGATTTCTCTCCAAGATCTGCAAACCCGAAGCAAAACCAGAGGGGCATCGCAGATGTTAAATGAACTGTAGCCACCAGAATGTATGGAATGCACAAAAATGCGTCCCATAATTTCTGGGGGAAGTCGACGGATAATAGAAGATAGACCCCGTAATGGGCGAATCATTCTGAGGATGGCCTGCCTCTCTCCCTTCAGCCTGGCCACAGCTGCCTCAGCTGCTTTGATGTTGAGCTCGAGCTGGGCCAGCTTGGATTCGTACGGGGCGAGCAATTGCTTGATATCGAGGAGTTGTTTGTCAGAGGGGACATAGTTAGTATGATAGAATGAAGCGAATGCCTGGCTTTCCATAGTGGGATGGGGAGTGGGGGCAAACTAAAGCGAGTGACGGACCATTCCGCTGAGCATTGCCACCATGGACCGTGCGAATCTTCTTGTCATCGTTTACTGCACCCTTCCGAATCTCGATCTTCAATCTCGTCCTTCGCTCAAAACCCAGCAAATTGTGGAGATATGCCAGAGCGTCGACCGAGAATGCAAAACTCATGCCGGAAGCGGGCGATGCTGGTTAAAATTGGACAGTGAGCTCGAGGAGAGCTATCTTTCGCCACACGGTGTAAGAGGCTCTGCGTCTGGAGTAAATATTGAGTGATTCCCCGGTTCGTGAACTCTCCACTATGTAATAATTAATAAATCCCTGCACAGGTAGGCCGCTCATTGAATCTCACGAGCCAGTTGGAGCTCCTCGACAACAGAAGGAGAAGATGAGTGATCCAAGGTATTGTATACAGATATCAGACATTCCACACAATGCTCACGCCTTAGATATTGACTCTCTTCTCTGCCAGTCCTAGGATGTCATTGGCGGCCCTGACAACAATATGTTCGCCCTCAGTCGCGTCCTCCCTCGCCACAAATTTCTCGAAGCCCATGCCCCTCCTCGCTTCCAAAGTCTTCAGATCCGCTTCTGAAGTCCTGCCTATGAACCCGTTCTCCCCTTTACCTCCAGGGAAGTCAGGCGGAGGAACTCCAGACAAGAAAGTTGCACGCTGCTTTGCAAGGTACTCTGCATTTCGGACCGTGAGGGGAGCGGCAGCGATGTACAAGACGGTGGAATCTCCGGATCCACCATGCTTGGGCTCAACGGCGTGAATTCCATCTACGAGGCAATTATCGCTCAGCGTTCAGCAGTCAAAGGTTGAGAAAGGTAGTAAGACCAACCGCAGTGCCAAAAGACGTAGTCGCCGGGCTCCACCCGGGGAATGCTCGTCATCGTCTTGTTAACCTCGAGGTGAGGGTGTGTGGCATCCGAGAATTCCTGTCCACGTCCTGGGGGAGAACCTGGGAACTCGGTGCTTTCGAGATCCAGACGCCAGTTGTCTGCATTGAGATACTCTTCTTTGGAAGCGCACTCTGCTTCGGGCTTGATAGCGGAAAAGAACGGCCTCATCCAGAAGTACGCCGTCGCGTGCTTGATGGATGGGTGAACGCCTGTCACAGATTCCGTGAGTCCCGAGCTCCCGAATTGTATAAAACCTCATAGGACTTTGACTTACGCAAGGTTCCTTCCCCAGGTCCGGTACTCGACAGAGCGAGCCACCCTTGGAACGTCCTGAAGATGCTAGATCCTCCAGGCGAATCGTACATGTCAGTGTTGGCCTTGATCCGGCCATCGATGTTCCAGGGATCCCAGGTTTCCCAGTTCTCAACGATTCCATCTCGGTAAACAGTGCTGTAAGATTCGTCCTCCCATCGCTCTATGGTCCCTGAGTCTGAGTGGGGTCCCAGGGCAAAAGAGGTATCGCCGGGTTGACGTTCCCTGCAGCGATCCGCATACAAGACGGGGTCACGCAGCGAGATCTCAGCAGACGGAGAAGCATTCCATAGGGTGTTCATGCGGACGACGAGGGATACAAGTCGCCTGTGGGCATTGTTAGTGGTTGGTTGATTCCGCGAACAAGAGGAAAAGCCTTACGGATGAGTGCGGGCGGCAATCTGGGATGGTGTCCAGTAGATCTCAAAAACTTGCTTGTTGTTTGCAGGGAATCCTGCGTGGGCGGAAAATAATTAGCCACCGGTTTTCTCTCAGACAGCAGGTTAAATCGCTCTGACCTTTAACTTCAGGGTTCTTCTTAATATATTCTCGGAGACCTTCCTTCCATGCCAGTGCAGTCTCGCGGTCGACGGCACCTTTGACGATGACGCTGCCACAGTCGCGGATGGCTCTCGCGGCGGCAGAGGTATTATTTCCCTCAATCAAGTCGTCGTACCTGACCTGAGGAATGTTCTATTGACCGTTCGTTAGTATATCTATTGTTTTCAAATCAAATACTCACCGCGGTGCCTTTCTCAGCCCACATAGGGTTGTTTTCTCGCAGGAAGGCAAGAAGACGCTTCCACCCGTTTACAAGGTTTTGCTCTGCCTCTGGGCTGTTTATGAGCTTTTTCTTGAGGTCAGAATAGCGCTTAGGGAGGCTATCGTTCTTCTCGCCGGAGAGAGAGGTAAACAAGCTGGCGATATCACCCTCTCGTTTCTTGTTCACGGTGCTCATTTGGAACATCGAAGCCATGGAAGCAGGAGGTCCACCAACAGCGGCCATGTTGTCTCTTTACGCGTGTAGTGCTATTGAGGAGAGAATCGAGAGTGTGAAAAATAGACGGGAAGGATGGGAGGCCTGTTATTTATATAGGCCCACACGATTACCGGTTCATCTTGTAGCCGACTGGAGGCTATACATAGTGCTTTGCGGGGGACACTGGTCACAAGACATATCTAGAGACTTCGTGAAAGTAGGCCCCACCTGTCTTTGATCATTATCCTTTGTCACTAGGCGAAGATAACGCACTAATATGAAAGTAGACCATTCGGCCGGAGAAACTTCGGAACAGCTTAATTCGCCTCCCCAGCCCACGCTGGTGAAATCGTGAAATTTGGAAGCTGAAATACTGGGCATACGAGCAGACGATGCTTCAGAAAGGTTGATAGTCATCGGGATCAAGGTGGGTATAGTGGGAAGAGGTGGATAGCGGACCATGGCCGCCGAGCGAGAGATCACGGGATAGATAACCGAGCCCTTTTAGCGCTCGCAGGTTGTGCCAGTTCAGGTCCTTTACAAGAGTATATACTTCTAATCGTTACCTAATTCGATACTATTGAGCGCTAGCGCTGGAGCGACAATGCAGTGAGACCTGGTGTCTACATCACCGGATCGTGAGGTTCCTAATTACAAGTCGTCCGTCCACGGTGTCGGTCTCGTATTAAGAGCTCCCATTGGCGCAACGAATGTAGGTAGATTGTGCATGTCCTTCCAGAAATGCAACCTCACCAACTCCTCGCGATAGCGAAATGTATTTTCCAGGAACTCCGTCAACGGAAAGTCGAGTTGCATTGACGAAAAGGAAAGCCTTTGTATACGACTGACACCAGATGCAATGTTTTTGGCGTCCGACCTGGCATCGAGGAAGGAACAGATCGCGTCCTGCGTCAGTCTGGCGGGCATGGCACACTCGAGGTTTTCCAAACGGGGGCAGAGGGGGTGGGGTTTGAGAGTTAGGAGAGCGAGATGAACATCGGTGAATGGAATGGATCGGCCCCTGACTTCGGCGGTGAGCGGATGATAATACGATGAGCTGGTTTGTGTTGGACCAAGATAAAGGTCCTTGACAGCGGGAATGCGCTGAAGACAGGCGATGAAGTCGTCGTCGGTTATATCGAGAAGGTCGACGGACATTGATTCAACTATTTCTCCGTATCGGTCGAAGAAATCGAGGAGCGGGGATGATCGGAAAGCGGGAGTTGGCGAACGATTTAGAGCAATCCATGGATGGTACGTGAAGTTTCGGATGCGGGGAGTTTCAATTTGTTTAATGATTGTGGCCAGTTCTTCGTCTGGACCGGTGATTCGGAGCGTTTCTAGGTCTTGCAGCATGACTGCAGCGCAATCTTCACGATCTTCATTCTCCTGCGTCCACTGGGGCCTCTGTGCGACGGAAGATGGTAGCATGAGTGTACATGAAACAAGGCGGGGGGTGCGACGCAAAATTGAGATGGATTCGGTGGCGGAAAACGGGGCTTCGTCAAAGTCACCTGGAAAAAAGGAGCGGCTTGTTTGTGATGCCCCAATTGAGAGCGAAGTCAGGTTCGACCAGTCGAGGGGAAGATCCTCGAACGCGGGGCAGTAACTTGGCACGAAGTGGAATTTCTTTAAGTTTTTCGCTTTGAAAAGATTGCTGGAAGCGAATATCTCGCCCGGTAGATCATAGGATGCGTCCCAGATCCTGACTGTGCTCAGGCCTTCAAGGGAGTGTGCGTCGATAGCGGATGTGATTGCCTCCAGAACCTCCCTTTTGACACGAAGTTCGATGGACACCAATCTTGCGGAGTGCTTTAGATAGTCTTGAAAAATAGAAACGAAAAAATTATCGTGGCCTTCTATATAGTAGTCCTGCCGAATGCGTAGAGAGAGCGGTGCATCGCCAGAACGAGCAATCCACCGGCGAATCTCAGCGGTATATATATTCATCTTGCCTTCTGTGAATGCGTCGGACATGGAGAGGTGCTTTGGCATTGCCACTTCAACCGACGCCCATAGCTGAGGGGTGCTCAGGGCGAGATCCCGCCATGATCTGCAAACCCTGAGGAGAAGCAGGGGCGCATCGCAGATACCAGACGTCCTCGAATATGAAGAGGGTCGAGAGTGCATGAATATTTCCTGCATAATTTCGGCGGGAATTTGTCGAATAAGCGATGAGAGGGCCTTCAATGGTCGAACGCGGTCTTCAATTGCTTTCTTCTCCTTGGCCAATGTCTGAAGTACTTCTCCGGCCTGTTTGATCTCCTCCTCTAGCCGAGAGAGTGCGATTTCATCGGGAGCTAGCAGATCCTTGAGTCTCTGCAGCTCAATATTTGAGGGCACGGCGTTAGAACCATGGAGATGATCGAGAGAGTTATCCATGGTGGTGGAAGTGGTTGGAGATAATTGAGGCCGGGGCGCCCAGAGCCTAATGTCGGCATCAGGACCTAACAACTGTCAACAGGGCATGACTGCCGAGCGAGAGTACGGGATGAACAACTGAGGTTGTTGGGGCCCGCAATTTGTATCAGTTCAAAGTTTTACAAAGGATATATACTTCTAATTTCTATTTAGTTCGACATAATTGAGCAGCTATAACTTGCTAGTGAGACCTAGTGTCTCCATCGTCAGATTATGATGTTACTAGTCGCATTCATCTATCCAGGGCGTCGCTCTCGTATTGAATGCTCCCGGTGGTGGAACAAATGTAGGTTGGTTATGCATGTCCTTCCAGAAGTGCAACCTCACTAACTCTTCGCGATAGCGAGACGTGGTTTCCAGGAACTCCATCAACGGAAAGTCAAGCTGCAGCGACGAAAAGGAAAGCCTTTGTATACGACTGACACCGGATGCAATGTTTTTGGCGTCCGACCTGGCGTCGAGGAAGGAGCAGATTGCATCTTGCGTCAGTCGGGCGGGCATGGTACACTCGAAATTTTCCAAATGGGGGCAGAGGGAGTGAGGTTTGGGTGTTAGGAGGGCAAGATGAGCATCGGTGAAAGGGATGGACCGCTTCCCGACTTGGGCGATGGTGGGATGGTAATACATTGAAACAGATTGTGCTGGGCCAAGATAAAGGTCCTTGACAGCGGGAATACGCTGTAGACAAGTGATGAAGTCGACTTCCATGATATCGAGAAGGTCGATGGACATCGATTCAATTCCTTCCCCGTATCGGTTGAAGAAATCGAGGAGCGGGAATGATCGGAAAGTGGGAGTGACCCAACGATTTAAAGGAACCCATGGATGGTACGTGAAATTTCGGATACGAGGAGTTTCAACTTGTTGGACGATTACGGCCAGCTCTTCGTCTGGACCGGTAATTCGGAACGTTTCTAGGTCTTGCAGCATGACTGTAGCGCGATCTTCACGATCTTCACGATCTTCATTCTCCTGCGTCCACTGGGGCCTCGGTGTGGAAGATGGTAGCATAAGTGTGCATGAAACAAGGCGGGGGGTGCGACGCAAGATTGAGATGGACTCGGTGGCGGAAAAGGGAATTTCGTCAACGTTTCCTGGGAAAAAGAGGCGCGTTATTTGTGATGCCCCAATTGAGAGCGAAGTCAGGTTCGACCAGTCGAGGGGGAGGTCCTTGAACGCAGGGGAGTAACTTGGTAAGAAGTGAAACTTCTTCAAGTTCTTCGCTTTGAAAAGGTTGCTAGCAGTGAAGATCTTGCTCGGTGGATCATAGGATGAGTCCCAGATCCTGACCGTGTGCAAACCTGTGAGGGAGTGTGCATCAATGGTGGGTGTGACTGCCTCCAGAACCTCCCTTTTAACACGAAGGTCGATGGAAACCAATCTTGCGGAGTGCTCTAGATAGGCTTGAAAAATAGAAATGAAAAAATTATCGTGGTTTCCTGAGTGGTGGTCTTGCCGAATGCGTAGAGAGAGCGGTGCATCACCAGAGCGAGCAATCCACCGGTGAATCTCAATGGTATAGGTTTTCATGCTGTCTTCTGCGAATGCGTTGGACATGGAGAGGTGCTTTGGAGCTGCCACTTCGACAGACGCCCACAGCTGAGGGGTGCTCAGGGCGAGGTCACGCCACGATCTGCAAACCCTGAGGAGAAGCAGGGGCGCATCGCAGATACCAGACGTCCTTGAATAAGAAGAGGGTCGAGAATGCATGAATATTTCCTGCATAATTTCGGCGGGAATCTGTCGAATAAGCGACGCGAGGGCCTTCAATGGTCGAATACGATCTTCAATTGCTTTCTTCTCCTTGGCCAATGCCCGCTACTTTAGTAGCGGGTCTTTAGTAGCCCCCCCCCACTTAACGCTTACCTCAGCATTTTAACTATACTGGGTATGTCATTCCCACATTCTGGGCACCCACATTCACCTTCATGTACAAAGATGCGTAAACATATCTCTTCTACCTCTTACTCCGCACTTAACAGTGTTCTCACAGAACCATGCCTCGCTCGTCAATGCCAACGCGATTTTTTTTTTTTTTNCATACAGCGCATAATGCTGATATCGATGTAGTCATACTGACCCTGAGAATCAGCCAAAGCAAGGCATTTAGGAGGGTTGCAAGTCTACTAGGCCTCAGAGGACGAGGCTCGTTTTTTNCGGGTGCGTTTACGAGGTTAGGATACTATGACTAATTAGTAACGATTTTTTTCTTGTCACCGGTGTCTCACATCAATGTTGTACGCCGTGTGTCAGTATAAGACGCAGTATATGTTTTACGTTCTTGCAATCAGGCTTGAATTAAAGAGACAAAGGGAGGGTTGGCAGCTGTTCTACGGGTGGGCAATGGAAATGTTTTGCCAATGCGAATGGCTAGGCGAGAGGGCTAGGCGAAAGGGCGACGCAGAAGAGGAAGACATTTGATT